>JAQGCM010002069.1:0-12401 GCA_034699705.1 Hymenaphorura dentifera
TGTCAAGAAAGGCCAGACTAGTTTTGCGATCGGAGCGGAAACATGCCGTTCCGGTGAATGTTGGAACGGAAATTTTTTATTCCGAAATATCGGATCGCAACGGAATTGCATTTGTCTCGTTCAGATCCGGTTTCCGTTCCAAATTCTGTAACGGTTTGGTTTAACACTATTACCGTTCCATGGGAAACCGGTACGGAATCGGAAAGGTTGATTTTCGTGACGCTCCGATAGGCATACTAATCCAGACCCTTGGAGCATTTCATCTCATTTCATTTCAACCTTTGCAAACTGCAAATTTGAAGAGCAAAAGTTTGCTAATCTAAACCTCCGGCTAAGCACTTTGCTGTAGTGCTCCGCACGGAAAAAGTTTCTTGTGGAACACGAACCAGAACGGAACCAGAATTTGGAACTTGTGCGGAGCATTAATTTGTGGTTGAAGCGCAATTTTACGATCCGTCAAGAAAAACCGACTTGTCTTGTGTGTTTCTGGCACAACTTTGTGGTTAGCTTTACGATCCGCAAACTAACTAATGGAATCGCGGCTTTAGAGTCTGCACTGTTATTTCTGATAATTTCTTCAGTTGGTAAGGGCAAGATACTTTGACGACGGCGCATATTAGGTAGTGACATACTCTGTTGTCAACAAATGAAAAATTCGATTTTCCGACTGGTCCCAATTTGGGACCAGTTTTGTTGACCTTAAATATCAACAACTGTATGTTTGAGGTCAATAAAAAGTACTTTTTCCAATTAACGGAAAAAATCTAAATTTGAGATCGGTTGCTGAGGCGGCCTTAAGTGCACAGACTCCAAAAGTGACCGAAAAAAAACTGAAATTTTTAATTCGTAGCCAAGTAGTATGTCACTACCTATAGGGTTGTTTGAAATACCTTGGGTAAGGGTATCAGCTTTAGGCACACCGATCTCGACTTCCCATGTTTAAATGAATTATTCGACAGGGATTACCAAAGCACTAAATGTGTTGACCATTAGTGACCTCTGGTGCATTATAAACAACATGGGAGGTCGAGATTGGTGTGCAGATTCAGTTCACACGTCAAGTTTTACAGACTTGGTCACCATTTAAATGAGACCGAGATCTATCGCTTCTGAATTTTTTAAGCCAAATCGAACTATTCCCCACACCCCCCAACATTAGCCACAATGTGATTTGTTTGGTTGGCTAATCGTATTGAAAATATGATGAGCTAATTTAAGAATAATTTGTGCTAACGGTTATCTGGCTTACACTCGGAGGAACTCAAAATAAGGCCGATTTGTTCAAGAGATTTTGTTCAAAATTGAAATCCAAAATTGATGTGAGGCACAAACGGTGAACAAACGGCCAAGTATCTGACCTCTTGTTTTATCCTTGTGTGAGTGCGCATCCCTCACCATTCTTTTTGCCTTTTCTAAAGGCATCCAATTATTTCAAATGAAAATGAAATTTTCATTTTCGTCATGCATGTCTCAGAGAAATTACACTTTTGCCACCCGGCTACACGTTGTACGTCGTGTGAATTTCTTGCAGACTCAAAATTCGTCAAAATCTCATCCAAAACTGACCAACAAAATAACAACAATATACTTTGCACTTTGCACACAAAGTTTTACAACGTGCTTAGGACTTAGGAGGACGACTTCCTTTTGCCCATTTGGACTTTTTTGAGTAGCACTTTGACTGACTTTGACTGACACTTCAGTTTTGACTACAGCCAGCACCCGCATTGTACAGCACACCTCTTTTAGTTAAATGATTATGGAGAACTAAACGATAAGCCAAACGGCAAGTGCAAGGAGCAAGTCAAATAAAATAAAAACAAACCACGTAGTTTTCATTTTATTAACAAAGATTTGAGAATTTAGGGCTTCATTCACAACTTTATGATGACTCCACAGTCAATGCCAATGCCAATGTGCAATGTAAAAGTGACAAGAACAAGTGTCAGGCAGGCAGTCAGGCCAGGTTGAGCCCGTTAAATTTTGCCACGCTGCTGGCGGCAATGCCACTACTGCCGCTGCAAAAGTGTCAAAAAGGCACTTTTGGAACTTCCTTTTTTTACAAAATTTTGGTGGGTAAGGGTAGGACTAAGAATGAGCTCATTTTTCGAGCTAAAACTTGTACAAAAAAAAGAGCTAAAAAATAATAAAGGATTTTTATAAGGGTTCTGGTTCTGGAAAGGGAAAATCTTTGACGAGTTTTACGGTGCGACCGTTAAGTCGCAGTGCTATTTTAAGATGATTTTTTTTTTCATTTCTTTCATTTTTAGTAGGGTTGACCCGATTGCGTCTCAAAAGAATAAAATAAAAAATATCCCGTTTTTTTGTAACAGTGCGCAGTGCTTTAGTAAATATGAGCTGTTATTTTGTAGCTGCAATATTTTTTGAATAGATTCACGACCACCCACCTTTGCAGTGCAGTAACTCCTGTGTGTCCCGAAGAGCGAAGACCAAAAAATTTCATATCAGCAAAAAGAATTCAGTCGAGCGAGTCGAGTCGAAGCGAGGCCTTAAAATTTAATTAAAAAGTCTTTCGCTTCTCGCAGCGCACCGCAGCGCAGCGCACACAAGGAGCGTCTCCAATTTCATTTCCCCATTCTTCAAAGGCACTTTGAGCATTTTGTCTCATTTCATTTCATCCTCATCTCCATTCAGTCTATAGAAATTTAAAATTGCTTAACAAAATACAAAACATTGCATAATAATAACCATGGAGTGCAGTGCAGTGGAACCATTCATTCTTTTGTAGCCCGATCCGAGACTGAACCTAACCATTGGAATGAATGGAATGGAGTAGAATTTGACTCGCGGTTCGGTCGGCGGTCGACTCGACGACCAACTCGAGTACGAGTGGCCTCAAAACTCAGAGCCAGAGTCAAACTCAGAGCCTGCATTTCATTGCATTGAGATGGAATATAAGAAAATCAAAATGGGATCTCTGATGACGAGGATGAAAAAAGGAAAAGGATGAGGATTGGGTAGTCGTCTCAGGCAACCATCATGGATTCTACTCTGTATTCTATTCATCATTTCCCGGGTGCGGGGCGGTGGGGCCTGAAACCTTTTCCACTCCATTTGAGAATCAATCTCAATGTGGCCACAACTCATGCCTTTTTTTTAGAGTTCTTTTTTCTGAGTGTCCCGCACCGTTCGACAGTCAAAGAAAACTCAAAATGTACGACACGACTACGAGACTACCTTGCGAAGGTAGTCTCGTCGCAGGCAGTGTACTAGATGAGTACTGTACGAATGCACAATGCACTGCATGAATCCGACTACCTTGTTAAGGTAGTCGCTTTTATGATGTAGTGGATTAATCTATGGATTAAAGGGTTTTTAATTTCCTCGCTCAAATCGCTAGACTAATCATCATCGGCTAACCTTTAGAAAAAAGGTTAGACCGAGCGAGCAAAGCAGAGCAGAGCAGAGCAGGGCAAAATCCCAGGTAAAAAAAAACAGTAAAAGAATTTTATTGCTCAAAGATTGACGTCGACGTCGAGATCGAGCGCTTTTATTGCCGTTAGTTGAGCAGCTGTCATCAGAGTCATAAAATAAAGATACACTTTTGGGTCAAGTCGTCTTTCTTTTTTCCTATGATCTTCCTCACGCATAGCAAGCAAAGCAGCAGCTCAGCTTACAAATTGAAGACTTGAAAGTGAAAATCGGTTCGGGTCCAGCAGCTCAAAGAAAACATTTGAACTTGTGTGACTTTATTGAATTCAAATCGTGGTCGATCAAGAGTCGAGTCGAGACACTCGAGTGACTCGAGAGGGCCCTTGCGATAGGAATGGCAGGTAGGTAGGTTGGGTACTGGCTTAGAATTGGAAATGGGAGCCAGGCCAGACCAGCCATGCGTGCATGCATGGAGCGGGGAGCGGTAGGGCAGGCAGGGTAGGGGTAAAGTTGCTCTTATGATTTATCGAACGGTGAAGGGTCCGGGTCTCTTCTGCTTTGGACTCAAGACGTACCCTTCCGTTGAATTCAACTCAATGGAGGTGATCGGTGATGGTTGCGATGACGGTGGCGATGGCGGCGTTGCAGTGCAGTGCAGAGATGAGATGGGATGGGGTGAGCATTTTTAGAAATGATGTCTTGATTCGTGCACTTCACAGCTTCCCGACGACTTCCCAATTGATAATTTATGACCGTTTCCTTTTCAAATCAAGTTCACACGAACGAGACGCGAAGGAGAGGATGAGGGTCCGTCTGCAGGGCCGCAGGGTCTTCCTTCGAGCAGAGCAGAGCAGAGCCGTGCTAACACGCAACCCAACGCAGCCCAAACAAACAAACCAAAACAGATTGCCTTCCGAGATAGCCCATGACCACGACGATGCCTAGCCTAGCCCTACCCCTACCCTCCGCACTGTGCCAAGTAAAATAATAAATGGTCGTAAAATATTGAAATAAAATATTACGCCGTCGACGGAAGGCGGAAGTAGAAGATCTCCAAAATCGCCAAGTGCAGCATGCGGCAGCAGCACGAAATGAGCAAAGCATTGCATGACTGTGCTTTTGAGTGGACTTTGACGACCCTCCTTGTCATCACCACAACCTGCACGGCACTGCACTTTCATGAGTACTTGAGCTCAGCGTCTATCCAAGCCCAAGCCTACTACAAAGCCTAATTTTAGCAAGTGTTTTTTGAGTGCCCAATTTCTTCAAAGAGCTCTCAATTCCTGCTCCTTCCTGCTTCTAATCCTGCACTCTAATTATTTGACAACCTGCACACTGCACATGCAAAGATTTAGCTCAAAAAAGCTTCTAAATTTTGAACTCGGTCTTTGTCATTTTATCCCTTTGCAACTTTAACATTTTCTCAATGTCCGCTTTGCTAGATTCAGCTTCGCTCGCTCAAAATCTGTTCTGTTGTGAATTCGTTGGGCTTGGGCTTGTGTGTGTTTTGTCTGTTCCAAAATGCGAGCGGCTGGCTTGGGATTTTGTACTTTTGTTTTTTGACTGGGGGGCAAACGACAGTCGACGACGACGACGACGACTTTCACTTTCTCCAAATCGCTCTACCTGTTTCTCAACGAGCAATTCTCTCCTTTGACATTTTGCTCTGCTTCCCTCCCATCAGAGTAGTAGTGGAGTGCCTGGTTAAACTTTGCCCTCGTCAGCTCTGCTCGCCTTAGCTCGTTAGGTTCGCCAAAATGATCATTTGATTGCTCACCGCTCACCCTACTAAAGAAATTTGCAAGAAAAAAATTGCCATTATCTCCCGACCTTTCCGCAACCTAGCTAACGACATTGGCGCATTGTGAAAAAATTCAAAGGCAGCACAGTACTGCGACTGGGACTGGGACACTCAAATAATACTAAAAAAGCCAAGTGAGCTTAAATGACACGTTTGTTTTTATTTTATTTGACTCCCCTATTTTGGTCTGGGTTGACGATTTCATCATCACATAATTCTCCTACTCAGGCCGAGCCCTACCCTCCTACCCTGCCCTGCACAACAATGCAATGCAATGACCAACTTGATGACTTTTTTTTAGTGGACCACTCAAGTACCACTCAAACACTGAATGCCTACGTTATGCGATGCCTACGCTTTAAAGGCTCGTCAAAACAACTCGTAAAAAATGCATGAATAGCATAGCACAGCGCGCAACCAACTATTATTCCAATAAGCAATAATTCATTCGGAAATGCCACGTGCTTTCCAAGTGCGGGAGCGGGAAATTTCAAATTATTTGAAGATTTAAATGAGAACAACACAAAAGGGAAGGCCAGAGTGCTTTCCAAAAATCGATTGAGACTCTTACCCTGCCTAATGGACTTTTACGCTCGTCCCGGACTCCCGAAAGTCGTCCAGATATGAATTTTTCTTTTGCAGCTTTTATCGCTAGCTTCACCAAACTAGCTCGTGAGTATTTCGCTTTCTCCCCAATCCCTAGACGACTTTCATTGAGAATGACCGTCATGAATTACTCTGTCTCTAGCAGCCCCCCATTCAAACTTCACTTATCTGTCTTCCCCACTTTCTCTTCCAGACAAAGCAGTAAGTTGGAGAAAGCACGACAAGCACACAAAGTGGCCTTTTCGTATTGTTTTTTTAAACTAGGGGGTTCGAGCTTGGTCGGGGTCGACTTTCACAACAGCTGAGCAGTGCAGTGCAGTGCTTGGTTTCCAGAGTTTTACTTCCAGTCGTGCTCCTGCTACTCATGCTTTCTCCAGAATTTTCCCCAGAAAAAAAATTGTATTTTGATGGAGCACAGAGCACAGCACAGCTCAGTTCCATTCCAGGGCACCCTCCTGCTGTGCCTTCCCTTCCATTCCAGATTCCAGATCTCGTGGAATGGAGTTCATTTTCACTCTCACAGCAGTCCAGTTAGCCGGAAATGGTGAGAAGAATGAAGAAGAGAAACCCAAGTCCAGGACGGACGGATGGATGGACGCCCGAAGAAATCGTTCCTCCGAGTACATTTTGGTTATGGCTTTCAAAATAACTTCCCCCCCCCCCTAGGCTAAAGTCGCGCTGGAATTTCTCTGGAGTCTCTGGAGTGTCATGGCTCAAATTTTGTGATTATTTTATTTTGTCCACTCTATACTCCATTGTCATATGAACTAATTTACAAAAAAAAAAATTGGCAAATTTTTTTGCAATAATGCGGAGCGGATGTAGGGCTGCTGAGCAGGGGCAGCTACCCCCGCCTTGCAAAAATTACAGTTCCAGTTGCAGTCCAGTCTGTCAATTATTTTAGCGATTTGGCAAATAGCAAGGCTAAGGCAAGGCAAGGCATATGGCATTCGATGAATTGCAGTTTATTAAAGAGTCATCAATCAGAATTTCATCAGAGCTCAGAATGAAATGAACGAACCAGTTTTTTTTTTTTTGCATTACGTTGCAGTGCAGTGCAGTGCAGTGTTTATGCATAATGCATAAACAAAATGGGCATAATGGCTAAACTGACAACAATTCCAACACGCCGCACCGCACCCCAGACTACTCGACTCGACTCGACTCGACTTGGACAAGAACATGAACATGATTCATAATGAGAAAACTCATAAATTTAGACGTTTAGACCACCAAAAAACCCCGGCATGACAGATGAGAGTTGAGTATGAGAAAAGAGGTGAACCAGTTTTTTCTTGCATTGCATTGCATTGCAGAGTTAGGTAGGACTTAGGACCATCGCTCCGCCAAGTCATGGAGCTCCAGCTATGCAATGCAAACTCCACCACAAAATGCCAAAACAAAGCGAGCATGTTTTCCAATGCAAGAGCATGGAATTCTTGCCTGAGCTGAGTTGAGTTGAGTTGAGTTAAGTCCGTCCGTCATTTCTACACTAAAGGGGGGTTAAAGTTGCTTTTAAAATTCTTAATGAGCTTCTATCTTTTTTCCGCCTAGCTATCTGAAGCTAGGCTAGCTAGCTGTATTTTTAATGACATGCATTGTCCTTTGCTTGCATGCCATGGTTCCAGTCCAATTTCACTCACAGCTGATGCTAGCTGATGTCCAGCTGTGACAACATGCGACGACAATTCTTTAATTAAAAATTGGCCAATAAATGTCAAGAGCTGAAGTCAAAACTTGGCTGCTCAATAATGCTCAATTCGATTTTTAATTTAATGGACATGTAATAAATAGTTTGTATTTCTTTATTATTGAATTATGAATTATGAACCGAATGCCGAATAGAATGGAATGCACGGGTTTTCACTCAGCATACATACATACATTACCCGGGTTCGGGTTCGGGTCCACGCCAGGTCTCATCGTTAGACTCAGACAATGCAGAGTTTCCAGTGCAGGCAGCAGAGTACAGCTTTAGAGAGCGATTTTTGGCCATTCCTTTTTGCTTTTTGCCTGTCATTCATTCCCCATTTTCAAACTGACTCAACTCAACTCAAGCCATTGCTTTGCATGCATGCATTGCCTACCACTCCATTCCTCACTTTGTGATCATTTTTTTTGGCTAGCCCCAACGCTAGGCAGCGCGCTTTGTTTCTAACTCTGCAAACCGGGGAGCTCAGGCAGGAGTTGCCACGGAAACACGCACGTACATGGACAGCAAATGCAAAAAATGCAAAGCCTCCCATCATATAGCCAATAGCCAACACATGTACAAAATAAGAACCGCAAACAAATATTGCCAAAATTGGCAGATTTTTGCAAATCCACTATGAAATTTTAGTTTTTGACTGAATTTTTCAAATTTCCAATGCGCTGCTGCATTGGAAAACGGTGGTTAAAAGGTGCTGAATGGAAATGGACCTTTTTCCTTTTGGCCAATTTTTTTACGACCTGAACTATCCTTAAAAAAAAATTTTGAATTGACTCTCCGGGGCCGATAAAATCGAGCCGGTTTTTTGGGTCAGGTCGTGGTTTTGTCCCACTCCACTGTACGGCTGCATTTCTCATCTCAAATCTACTCGATCTCAGTTTGGCAATTTAATTACATTTTCATTTTCATTGTTATGTGGAGATGTGTGCCAATCTTGTCTTTCGGCACTCTTCACTTTCTTGCACTTTGGAAGATTGAAGACTGGCCATTAAGAAGGGTTTTAATGACTGCATTTAGATGATTTTTATTAGCCATCAAGGAAGGAGGAATCATCAAGGCGAAATGCAAGACACAGAGAGAGGGCAAGGTCGTCCTCATCGTCTGCAAGCATCGACTGCATGGTTAGTCTGCCCTACCCTTTCCTTCCACTGCAAACATCAGGCCTGTCTGTCTCTGTCGATAATAAAAATAAAGTCTCTTGTAATTCGATGCGATGGTCGTAAATTCCTAAACTTTGTGAAGTACAACAAGTGTTTGTTGTTTGTAATAAAAGTCCACTAAAGTGTTCTGCTGCTCTGCTCTCGTAAACTTTCCTTGCTCTTTTATGACGACGACGGTGTGAAAAGTGAGTAGCAATCATTGCATAACTTTCACTCTCTCAGAAAAAATTTTAATATCGCATTTTTTCCCCCAGCTTTTTTTATTAGAGAATTTTTGTTCATCTCCATTTAATTAGATTAATAAAAGCGTTGGTGCTTGGCAATTAGTCAATCTCTCGTTTTGTTATTTGTGTGCCAACTCATGCCAAGAATGTGCATGCATGTTGTGCATGCTTGACTTGCAATAAAGCGAGGAGCATTCATCTCCTGCGCAATTTTCATTTACAAGTGCTGCACTCACTCTGAGAATCTCTGAGATCATCATTTCCATGTTGGATGTGATGATAAAAATGTACGCTTAAGAATAATTTGAATTCAAAATTGCGCATTTCATTGCAATTTTTGCAATTAAAGTTAAAAAAAGATTGTAATGAAGCCCAACTAACGATTAATAAGTTGGACCGGCGGCCCCATCCCCATGCAAATTGCCAAGCAGATGGCACCCAAAGTAGCCAAATCGTCCATTTCGCCAAATTTGAAAGCTGTACAGCAAGAGGAGCCCCACAAGCTTTGGCATGCACTGGCTGAAATAAAGTGTGAAATCCAAAATTTTGTTTTCATTTTTGTTAGCATTGTTAGCTTGGTATTTCGTTGACATTTCCCTGTTTGAGGACAATTTGTTTGGTCTAATTTTGAAAAAAAAATCAATGCAAAATGGCAAAGTCAAAAACAACGCCGCATTCTACCACTGCACTGTGCCAAATTAATTATCTTGCGATACAAATCCTCAAGTTGCTAAATTTCCAAGGAAAAAGAAAGAATTTCAACCCGCCGCGTCCCAGACCTGCTCAAACCTTGAAACTTAACCTAAATTATTTAGTTGTGTTAAATTTATCATAAGCCTTTTGGGTATATTTAAATAAATTTACAAATTCGAAATTCTCTCGGTGATTTTCAATATTGTAAACTGTGTAAATTCCAAAGAAATTAAATAAAAAAATCCGACATTGACTCGTCGAGCTCAATTTAAGAATTTCAAAGGCGTACCTGTTGAAAACCTAACCAAAGTTCCAAAAACTCTAAATACGAAAATAAATTACAAAAAACTGTCTTTAAACCGTTTATTAACCAATAAATTAATAAAAAAAATGACTTAAAATAACTTTTCTTCTGCAGCTCAGCTAATACATTGCGTTAATTTTAAGGAGGTACATTTTTGTTCTACACTAACCGTTTGAACCGTTTCCGTTTCAAATTTTTTAAACTTTTTTTTTTATTATTTTATTGTGCATCCATCCCTTTTTTTCTTTAGTAAATATTGTTGTAAAAATAGAGCCAAATTTTAAGGGATAAAAAAATACGACAAACTAACTGTTGCCTTGCGGTACTCTTTCTTTTATGAGGGACAAAAATAAATATACAATATTTTACCCGTTATTTTTTAACTCTACACAATTCTTCTTTGGTATTTTTTTTAAAAAAACACCCAGTTTCATTTCAGTTCTTTTAATAAATGGACGCAAAAAGCAAATCTTGCTTGCTTTAATCTGTCCTCAAAAATTAAATTAAATTCTTTGCTCAAATTTTAAAAGGAATTTCAAAAGGAAATCCATATCCCCAGTAGTATATCATCTTGCTTTGTAAAGTTTATTGTAAAAGTTTGTGAAATATTGCAATGGGGAAAAAAAGAAGTGTGGTCTGACAGGGGTCCGACGACAAAGTTGACAAAAAAAGAGTTAAAAAGCAAAAGAGCAACTTCTTTGCTCTTGGATTCCAACAATGTCAACCAAAAATGCAGCGGCGGCAGCCATTACTACAGACTTGTTGGACTACCCCTTCCCTGTGCCTGTGTGATTTGATAGCCTAACCCCTGCCTTCACTGCACTTCATGTTATGGTAATAAGCTTAATTTAACAAACTCGTCGTACTTTGACTACTTTAAGCCAATTTAGAATTTATAGAAACAAAACAAAACATTGCATTACAAGAATTCCATACTTCAATTATTCAAGCCAACCTTTTTTGATTTCATTCTTTCATTTTCAAAGTTTTTTCCTTTTAATTATATGTACATTCACCTTGTAAAAATTTCAAAGTCAAAAGGGGTGGTTAGGCAGTTTTGGCTTTTTATTAATCATCTCTGACTTGACTTACGAGTTAAAGACCCACCCTGATCTGAATCTGAATCTGAATATTTTTTACAACTACAAGAAAGAGATCCAATTTTTTTCCATAATGAGACAGCCAGAGAACCACCCTGAGCCATGCCTGCCTGCCAGGCCAGCTTAGAGTAACGACCCGTTTTTTTGAATATTTTAATCACGTGCAAAATTAACAAGGCAAGGGACGACGGGGGGAATCCAACTCTGGAAAGAACTTGTTTTGTTTCAAGCGACTACTAAAAGCTTAATTTAATTCAAGTTTAATCTTGAGTTGAAAAAATTTTGGAATCAAAAGAATGTTGCATTCCATGCAGTTTTCTTTTTAAGGGAAAAAAATATTTCAATTTGGTTAAATTTCACTTTCAAATCTCACTTCGCCAACAAAGCATGGGGTTCCTCACAAAAAAATTGAATAAATTACTTTTTGTGCCCTTTAATTATCATAAAATTGGTCATAAACTCTCTTGACTAAGCTTAAAGGAGAGACTATAGAATTATCATAAATTATTTACGTTGTACGTTTGTTTGGTGTGCATGTTTTTTTCTCTCGAGTAAAGTGCAAGGTTGCTCTGTTTTGACTCTCTACATTTATTATTTTAGCCAGCCAGCCAAAACCCAGTGTTTTATCCCCAGCATTTTCTGGCTGAGTAGGAGGATACAACACAAGTTACTTTTCAGAGTTCCGTTTTTACAAATTTTCCTCACGAAATGAAACTGAGTTTAGTTTACCAGCACAAGGACTGGCTGGCTGGGGCTGGTGGCTGGGTGGCAATTATTATAATTGTAGCAAGAGGAAGCAAGTAGCGTTCAAGTCCAAAATGGAAAATGAACGGGGAAAAACCTAAACATATTATAACGATTCTAACGAAAACAATAATTATTTTCAAGGGCTTTATTCCAAGGTTGAAATGAAAGATTTTTTGAGAATTTTTTGGAATGAATTTAAAAAATAAATTTAAAAATGAGAAAAAATCTTTGGGGTTCTCAAATGTGTAGAATAATTTTTTAGAATGAATTTTTTACCATCAGCCATCATAGCCATCGGGCTTGCATTTTTGGAATATTTTAAAATCATATACAAACGTAGACATTTGCAGTGCGGGGGGCTGCTCAAAATTTACCCATAATTGTAACATTCTTATTTTGTTCAAGTCGTAGTAAAAAATTTTCTGAGTGGTGTTTGGATCATAAAAGTCATAAGAGCTGCTCCGAAAATTTTGTCACTGAGACTTTGAATATTTAAAAACTGTAAAACTCGAAAATTAAAAATATACGTACTACGATTTTGGCGTGTTTCAGCCTGAATTCAATGGATTCAAATCCTTGCAATCTCAGCCAGCGGCCATCATCAGTTAGTAATGCAAGTTTCTCTCCACGTATAACGCGGGGGGGGGGGGGGGGGGGGGGGG
>JAQGCM010002070.1:0-12397 GCA_034699705.1 Hymenaphorura dentifera
CCGCCTCAATTGCTCGCATTTGTTCGAGTTCAGAGCCAAGCACGAGCCCTGGCTCCTCAACACAGTTCCTCACTTGGTGGCGCGGCATTCGAAAAAAGCCCACCTTGTAGCAACTCTCGAGAAGACTCCGGTCCTCCTCTGAGCCCAAAGTGCCAGAAATTCCGTACAATTTCCCAACGTATCTCTGGAAATAGCTCAAGTTTGACATGAACACGGCCTTCAAGCTTTCTGGCGTCAGTCGCTTCCCGTGTTTGAGCTGGAGAAATTGATGAACGCCGTAAGAGTACTGAGTGCTCTCTTGGGCTTCTCCAGTGCCTTTGTCGACAATCACGATCTGATTCGTGGCCGAGTCACCCGTCACTCCTTTCCCAAGCACGTACTGGTCATCCAACGGCAAATCTTTCACGTAAAATGCATTGTGGACCCAAAGCGTGAGTCGTCGGAGCACAAACCCACGCAGGGATGACGGGACTTTCAATTTATTTTGCTCAATGGACTGTTTGACGCTTTGGACGATTTTTGGCAGACTCTGGCTCTGGCTCTGACTCTGACTCTCCTCCTGATTCACCAACCACCAAATTTGCAGAAAAACAAATCTGAGATGAACAAATTCTGAAATGCCGTGTGAAATGAGCAGCATGTTGCCGCCCTTGTCGAGCAGCATGGAGTCAACTTCGTCGACGAGCACGTAGTCCACACTCCGATTCCCAGTCACTCGTTTGCCAAAAACTTCGGTGAGCAGAATGTCTGACTGGAAGTGGGCAACTGTGCCGTAAATGACTACGTTTCTGTAGCGGTTTTGTTTTTCTTCGAGGTCACCCCCACACCGCCTCGCCTTTGCATCACAATTATTTCCAACTGAAACTCCAAACATTTTAAATAGTCTGCTCATGTTCGTGCAATTTTCTTCGGCCAAAGTTGCAGAGCTGGTGATAATGTTGACTGTTTTGCCAGAGAGGGCCCAGAATATGGCTGTGAGCGCAGCCACGATCGTTTTGCCCTCTCCGGTAGCAATTTCACCCAAAAGACCATTACTTCCGTCAAGTCGATGTCGATGACCTCCTTTGGGAATACTTGCGTTCAAAAACATTAGAATTGCAGCCAGTTGGGTGTCCCAAAGTGACAGGACTTGGGCTTGTGCTTGGCCTTGACCATGACCTTGGTTCTGGGTCTTGTCCTTGTCTTTTGAAAATAATTTGAGGGCTTGGCAAAACACTGACAAAGCTTGAATCTTGTTGACGGCGACGGCAGCTCCACCTCTTGCCTCTTTTTTGACACTCTTTGCCCATATAAGCACGTCTGCTTCGTTCCAAGAATTTATCGGCTTCGATTGGTTGGGACGGATTCGAGCATGAAGTCCGTCCTTGATGTCCTTCAGTTCTTGCTGGAGCTGAGCCTTCAACGGTTTGATGGCTTTGTTGAGTGGGTCGCCAATAATCCGTTTGACGAGTGTGGGCCCTTCCAGTGGAATTTTTTGCACTGAGGTCATGTGCTTTGCAAAAATTTCGTAGAATTTAACTCTGCAGTTTCCGTTTGGGCCTTGGGGTCGGGCTCGAAGTTTTGCTTTAGTCTTCTTCTTTCTAAGTTTTTGAATTAGTTCAGGGTCTAGAGTCCACTCTGAGCTTTTGAGCTTGCCCAACACTTGGGCCAAGAAATTCCAATTGGTTTGGAAATATTTTGCAAAAATAGTCAAAAAGTCTTCAATTAGCTCAGTGTCAACTTTGGTTTCGATTGATTGGACCAAAGACACGATTCTTAGTGGGTAGCCTCTCCTGAGCAAATTACATTTTCTAAACGTCAAGTTCCAATAAGGCAGCTCTGCTTGGGCCAACTCGCTCAGTAGAAATTCGTCGATCGGTTCAGTCCGAATTTGCTCGAGTATTTCTTGAATCGCACTCATTTTGATGAGAGAATGCTTAACTTCTTTCTCAGCTTCGAGTCGAAGTAATTTCCCCAACAAGGTGAGACAAGTTTGCACTGGTGGCAGTTGAGTCTGGAGACAAGAAATTGAGCGCTTGAGGTCCTCCAGCAATTTATTCTCAGCTTGAATTTGACGATGATGGCGATCTTCTCTTTTCCCCATAATTTCTTGAATTCTGGACAAAATGAGGTGCTCTAGAATGGAAGGAATCCAATCTTGCGGGAATCTTGTGTGAACAATTTGTTTCAATTCAGAAAGTGGAATGAGCTCAGTCTGGCAAATGGATTGCAGCACAAAGGTGAGCACTTGGTGAGTTTTGACACCAAATAATTTGAGCATTTTGGCCATCAAATTCATCAGTTCAAACCATTCCAATTCTTGGTCTTGGCCTTGCACTTGTGCGGCAAAGAAACGTGACATTTTCAACAATTTCGTCAGCTCTTGTCGCTGCTCTTCATTGTTGTTGGAAATGCTGCCGTTGGCTAGTAGCGCTGCTCTCGTCTTCTCAAAAAGAATTGACTTGATTTTCTTTAGCCAATTGTTGGGGTCAACAATTGCAATCACACTCTCTAACAATGCCGACGCTGAACTGGAGTCTTCTGAACAAACATTTTCAAGAACCTCCCAAGCCTTGACTTCTCTCTCATCTAGCAGCAGAGTTTTTCCAAATAATCGAACAATCAAATTGGCATGCTGGAAAAGTTGATCTTGTCCATGCTCACAGCAAGCCATCAAAATTTGGTTGACTTGCTTGCTGTCCAGGTCCAGTTGTTGATGACTAGATTTTGAGATGCCGATGCACGTGGCCAGACGTCTTAGGAAACAGGCCGTCCCGCTTGACCCTCCTGCTCGAAAACTAAGATGGCCGAGAGCGTGAACAAGACGTTTTTTCGTGCTTTTCGCACTCGTCGTCGTGGTTGTCGTCGTCTTAGGAACACAATCACAGGTAAAATTCTGACCAAAGTTCAATGAACTCAAGCGTCGAGTGAAGGCAGACCAAAGTTGCCGCTCCTGCCGCTCATTCCAATCCTCATTTGAATTTGAGCACATTGTTTGAACTAACTGAAAGTCTTTCAATTTCTCTAGTGTTCTCCAATGCTCAGATTCGTCGTCGTGGAAATACAAAATATCAAGTCCTTCACTCAATTGTTTCAAAAATTGCAATTTTCGTGGGGGGAAATTGTTGCCGTCGTCGTCAAGCAATTCATTCATCAAAATATTTGCGATTTCAACGAAAAGACGACCAAAGTCGTCGTCGTCGTCGTCGCCACAAGTCTCTACTAGTTTTTCACAACTTGATATAAAGCTCTTTGTGTTTTCCGCTGGTAATTTCCAAAAGTTTGGAGCTGACATTTTACACAGGTGTGCAATACGAGCACAACACAATTTTTTTTCTGCAACGCTCGTGAGGAAAGCCGACTTTCTGGCGAAAAATCTCAAGGCGGAAAGAATTGCGTCAAAGTCTTCGCTCGACCGACTGAAACTGAAGTTACCGTTGTCGAGGCCGCCAATTCTTCGGAAACACGTCTCAACTTGGCACAGGAGTTGGTCGAAGGCACATTGTCTTAGTTTTGGAATGACGAGCTGAGCGTCCCAAGCCTCGTCCGACTGTCCGAAAATTAGGTCAGCACATTTGGTCACATAATTCCAACAGCTCAAATCAATCATGAACGGGTCCAGACTTGTCGTCGGCGTCGTTGAAGTTGTAGACTCTTGGCTCTGGCCCTGGCTCATTTTCAACGTGTCAAAACCTTGGGCAAATTCTTGAGTCAATTTTGGCAGAGTTGCACGTGTGATTTTGACAAGACCACATTTTTCTTGTACCAAATACGGGACAAATTTGTTGACACCTGTTCCCCTCCCAGTCAAATTCTCCAACATTCCGCTCACCTGAGCGTAGAGAGCGTGAATGATTCCATTTGGTCCGCCCAGGATTTCCTTTGCTTTCGCTTCCGGTGCACTAAAAACTGGTTTCAATTTGGACTTGAGGGAGGCCAATTGCTCTGTCAACAATTGAGTCTCACTCCCATGCAACAATTGAGTCTCCGTCTCGGTCGTCGTCAACAATTCCTCTGGGCAAGGAATGAAATTTGATGCCACGGAAGCCAAATGTCTGAGCACTAGTTCAATCTCTTTGACCTTGTCTTCTCCTTCTCTCCATCGAGCCTTGTCTAGGCAAAAATCGAGCAGATTTTTGAAGTGGCCAAAATCAGTTGGATCATTGTTGAAAATTTTGACTTGGGCTAGTAGGTCCTGGTGCTTGATGATCGAGATGAATTTTGCAAAAGAATAGTAGGATTTTTCACCTTCAATTGTTGAGTGAATGAGGGAGGCAACTTTCTTTGGAAAATCCTCATTCCCAGCCCCAGCCTCGGCTTGAATTTGGCTCAACAGGTTGGCCATTTTGAAACTTTTTGCCCTCGTGAGTAAAATGATTTCTGCTCTTTGGAGAGAGACTGAAAAATATTCGGGGAGTTTGTGGGGCTCAACGAGCGTTGAAGTGGAGCTGTCCAGCGTGTCTTGGATTAATTTTGCAATCGCGTCTTTGTCATTCTGAATTTTTGGAGTGTTTACATGATTTTGTTGAATTCTAGCCGTGATTGAGGCCAAGGCTTGAGCAGATGCTTGACTCACGAGCCGTCTAAGTCTTGGCAAGGCCCAGGCCCAGGCACTGGGATTGGAATTGAGTTCAAAATCAAAGTTTTTAAGTCTTGAAAATGTTTGGCTTAGGCTCAAGAGTCCCTCAAGACCTGAATTGTCTGTGTTCATTTTCAGGTAAAAGGTGATCTTGTCGAGAGCCTTGTTCAGTTGATGTTGTTGGTGGGGGGTCTCGTTGGGGTTGCTACGGCTACGAGCTCCCGTAACCATGACAATAAAGTCAAACACAGAGTTGATGAGAGCGTTGAGCGTTGTCCAATTCTGGCTCTGATTGAAATTTAAGGCGGCGTTGTCAAAGGTCGGGGTCAGGGTCAGGGCGGGCTCCACGTGACAAAATTGTTGTTTTTTCTGGCTAATAAAAGTGTTCAATTTCGGCAAAGAATCTTCTTGGTGAGTCAGGGCAGCCAGGAGGTCTTGATAGACTTGAAATTTCTGTTCCACGTCACCAACAAGGTCATCTGCAGACGCAGACTCGACAATTTTGTCCAAGTTTTGAACGCAGGCTCGAACCTTTGATGAATTTGCAATTGAGCTGATTTTGGCTAGAATGGGTCGTTTGAATTTTTGCTCGAAGAGTTGGTCACAGACTTGACGTAGAGTTTTGATTGACTCTTGAGAAAATGGGCTTGCTGAGCTCGCTGCTGATTTGGCAATTTGGCACATGTCCTTCAGCTCACTCAACTCCCAATGTAATTTTGGAATTAGAAACAAATATTTTGGGAGCTTTTGTTGCAAGTCTTCGTCGTCACTTGAATAAGGTTTTTGAAGATGGCAAATTATAGCTTTTAGACCCAACAATTCATTTGTCTCCAGCAAATAGTCTTCCCAAAATTTTTCTTCTGAATATGCTGCCTCTGCTGTCGTCGCCGTTGTCCTCGTCTCGAACAAATTGTAAAAGTCTTGAAGAGATTTTGAAAGCCGCCGGTCGTAGTCGTAGCTCTGCACCATTTCAAAGTGAAGACTGACTGCTTTGCGCACAAGTTGAGTGGCCATGGCTTCAAAGAATGAGAATGAGCCGTTTCCGGGACCAATTTCATCGTTGTCCTCCTCTGCTCTTGAACTGCGCTCTGGCGACACAGGTCCTTCACCTTCACCCTCGTCGCGATCGACCATTTCGAAATCTTCAAGTTCAGGGTCAAGGTCATCATTTTCTGAAGGTGCTGCTGCTGCTACTACTGGGTCGTCGTCAGCATTTTCAAAGATGGTCAACAATGCGTCGATTGGTTCGTCAGCCTCAGCCTCACTCGACCCGGGTCCGGGTAGTCCTTGAGTTACTCCACCTCCAAGTGCAGAAACTGCTGAAGCCCAAGTACCAGCTGCCACTGACGTCACAGTTGAGGCTACGGCTCCAATCTTGCCCCTCACATTTTGCACACGTTTTGAGACTCCCTTTTTCAAATCTTGGAACCGTTCAAAAATGTCCTTTTTTTCAGCAAGATGAGTCGCACATTTTTGAATGAAGAACGCCTCGACCTGTTTGTGGAGTAGGTGCTGAATAGTCTCGCCCACGAGTTCATTCCCCTCCTTTGCCCACACTTTTGCACAAGCGTAAGCATAGAAGTTTGCTTCAAAATTTTGGAATTGATCTTGGCTCAGCTGCTCTGTTCTCAGGTGATAAATTATGGCTAGATTTGTTCCGTCTGGAAAAATATCTTGAAGAGTATTTGTGCCAAAAAAGTGTCTGAACAGAGACCCTTCTTTCCAAACGAGTAGAGTGTCTTGGGCCAAAATTTGTCCAACGTAGTCAATGTAGTCCAACCCCAAAATTTGTTTCTTGCTGCTCCTGCTGCTGCTCGTCAAGCGATCAACAATTGACCTAAACTCGGTCGGAAGTTCACCAATCTCGGCCAACACTTTGGTCATACATTTTTCAAGCGCATCTCGTTCTTTTCTAACCGCGACCTTGGCCAGAGTTGTTTGACAATATTGGACGTCAGATGGAGCGTCTGCGTCGGGTGCAAAGGGTGGGGTCTGGAGTTGTAGTGTTAATCTTGGAATATTTGTTGGTTCATTCCAAGCAGCTGCGGCTGCGACCGAGGTCAAGGTCAGGCCCTGCCCTTGTGAAAGATCGTCGCCCTCGCCTTCGCCGTCGTGGCCGGGATTGGGGTGGGGCTGGAGCTCGACATTCCGTCTCGTCTGCGCATGCGCTTCCGTCCTCATTTGAAACCCGCGTTGGAATTTGATTCTTTCAAAAAACGAAGCAAACATTGACTCACACCTTGCATACTTGGCATCGCAAATCCGAACGCGTTTTTGACACTCGTCCTCCTCCATTTTATGGTGCTGGAGGCTGACCTCGATTTGACTCAGCTGGGACTCGTCAAGAACTTGGGCTCGGTCCAATTCTGAAGATTGGCGCTCAAGTGCTCTCTGCTTCTCTTTCAACTCATCCAATTTGAACTGAACGGCCAAAATGTTTTCCTGCCTCGAGTCACCCGATGAAATGAGTTGGGCAAGTTGGGCTCCAAGTTGCTGTTGTTCTCGAGTCATCTTGTCTTTGGCGGATTGGAGTCGAGTTGAGTCTAGTTGGAGTTGAGCAGAGGGGGAGATGACTCCAAATTCTTCCAAATTTATCGGACTGTTTGCGACTGCAGTTGTAGTAGTGCATTGTCCAAGTCCTGACCTTGACCTTGACTCCAGAGCTTCTGCGTCCACTTTGCCCTTGGCCCCCCTTCCCTCGGCCCTCCTGACCTCAGTCATGACTTCCTCCTCTGTTTTCAAGTACTCAATCCAGTAGCCGTCTGGGAACAAAGTATTCTCAACTTTGTGCTCTTTCAACTTGCCAACGTGAAGTGTGCCCCAAGAGTCCCAGAACCAAATGCTCAGCGTTGCCCAGGCGTGGTCAAGTCCATCCCTCCCGTAATATCCGTCCCGCCCACCGTCTCCCCCTTTGCCGAGTTTCCCATTTTGTCCATCTTTGGTCTGAGTCTGAAATCTTGTCCGAGTCTGAGGGTCTGTCGTCGTCGTCGTCGTCACGGCAGACGCACAGTCTGGGCTTTGAACAATTTGCATGTCCCCCGACTTGATCAAAATGGAGCCTCCTTTGCCACCAAGTCCGCCAAATCCAGGACACCCTCCAGGCCCACCTCTTTTTCCTTCTTGGCCAACCCCACCCTTCTCCATCACCAGTGTGCTTTTGAGCGAAGATCCGAACCCGGGTTTTTCTGGACGCTCGGAATCTTCACCAGGATCGCCTTTTTTTCCTAAATTTTCCAAAAATTTGTCAAATCTTTTGGTTTTAAATCGAGTTTAATTTTTTTTTAAAAAATCGCAACTCTTACCTGGAGCTCCATCTCCTCCGTCTTGCCCGTCCGCCCCATCCCCGCCTCTGCAAATGAGCACAAGGCACTCTGAGTTGAGGACGGGAGTTGTGGATAGGATGACTACGTGGCCAGAACTTTGGCCGGCAGCCCCTGGCGCACCACTTCGCCCATCTCCACCGGCAATTCCTCTGAGCGGCGGTGCCTTGGTCTTGCCTTGCGGAAATGGTGCTCCGGGTGTACCTGATGTGTTGATTGTGATTGTGCATGTGCTCTGAGATCCTGATCCTGATCCTCCAGGACTCGGCGGACTAATTTGGACAACGTGGGCGGATAGCAGGACATTGAGTCCTGGACAAATGAAATCTTGATCCAAATCCAGACAGTGAGTTGCAATGATCCGAATCTCTCTCATATTTTTGTCACTGGCTCTTCGTTCGGCAATTTCGTCGAGGATCAGACTCAGGACAATGTAGTAGCCACGGACTTCTAAAATTCCAGAATCTTCAGCATTGTACTGGAATTGTGGGCGATCGAGGAACTTTTTGATAATTTCAAGAATCTCGCTCTTGTCTTCGGCCCGATTTCTCTTGGCCCGACGCTCAAGTCGCGGCGTTGAGCTCAAGGGTGGCAAGTAGGCGTGAAATGCTGAAATGAGTCTTTTCAAAATACATTCAAAAGTGTCGACGGCACTGGCGGCCGAGTCGTTGAAATTAGTCATGTTGAGATGCGCCGCGGTCACGTCCGTCATTGGAATGCATTGCATTTGAGTTTGGAATTCTTTCCAAGCCACGTCTTCTTCGGCTACGAGGATTGCCTCAGCTTTCTGTGCCAGTTGAGCACGTAGTTGGGCAAGCTCAGAATTCATTTCGTGCTCCGAGGTCGCGTGCAGAGTCAGGCTCATCATCCCTTCGGATTTGGCTAGTTGGATGGCTTCAATTTCATCCTCAAGATTCGCCCTTTCCACTTGTTTGTGTCTAATGAATTGCAAAATTTTGGCTTTGTCCTCGCGTAGGTTGAGTTGTTTGTCACGAAATTGCTCGGCTGAGCGAACGTAGTCCTTTTTCTTGGCCAAGATGAGCGTTCGAGTCTTGAGACTCAAAGCTTGTGAAAAGTTTAGTTTGAGTTGAAACACGAGGTCGGTCTTCAAGTCCCCGTTGCCGTTGTCTTGGTCCAAATTTAGTCGAGACAAATATTTGATTGGGTATAGAAGCTCCTCGTCCTCGATCTCGATTGGTTCGTAGTCGTAGGAGTCGTTCACTTGAACCGCATTTGATCCTGGTCCTGATCCCGATCTTGGTTTCGGTGCTGCAGCTGCTGTGGTGAAGAATTGGAGCTTTGTCAAGAAATCTTGAAACTCTGAGCACGAGTTGAGTTGTTTAAGAAAAACTTGAGTCTCTTCAAATTGATCTTCTTCTTTGATATTTTGGAATAGTGAGTCTATCAAAAGTTCAACCAAACTATAAGTGGACAAGTCTGTCATCAAGGCACGGGCATAGTTTTCCACACTGTCAAAGATTTTACGTCTTGGAATGATTCTACGAAAATTGGTTTCTCCTCTACGTTTGAAAATGTGCAGAGTCCGAGTCTTGGCATTTGGAGCGGCGGTCGCGGTGGCGGACTTGGAAACAATCTTTTGGTCTTCATGTTGGTGGTCTTCAGATTGAATCACAATGGAAAAATGATGTCCAATGTTTTCAAAACACTCGAGAATTTTTTCAAACTTGGAGTGAAGAGGATTTTGTTTGTTGGCGGCGAGTCTTGCTCCCAGTTTTTGCGAAAAGTAAGACAAAATTCCATTTCTGCTACTGGTGCTTGGCTGCTGGCATTCTGATTCTGAATCTGATGACGATTTTTGTAGTCGGCTCAAACAAGTTGGTATGGAAGCCCACTGCTCTTCTGTAAGATTGTGGGTGAGTTGTTCCCATTTTGTGTTGCCGTCGCGAAACAAACTAAGCTGCTGCGGCACCTCCTCCTGCTCATCGTTCTCATCCAAGTTTAAATTTATCCAGAATTTTTGTGAAGTTTCTTGAAGGAGGAGCAGGACTAAAGAGCTGAGTTCACCTCCAGAAGTTTCTGTCAGTCCAAAGTTGTGTTTGGCCAAATCAAATTCAAAATTGTGAGACGAAGACGAATTGGTGGTCGTCAGTAAATCCTTGCCATCATTTGCAGCCGCCATGCTGCTAAAAAAAATGAAAATGAATAGGTTAGGTAATCAATAGGCAAGCATGCAAAATGCCCATTCACGCAAAGTCTTATGTATACCATGCGTTGCGTGAGCGTAAATGACCGAATAGAACCCCCGGAGTTTATTTAAACGAGCCACAAGGTGACCCGAGTTGAGTTATACAAATCTAATAAATCTACTCAGGTTCTCTCAAAAAAAATTGGACATCGTGAAAATCGTGATATGTATGACACATTTGTATTTCTCTAATCAATCAGCGCTGAGAAAGACCAGGTCTCTATTCGAGCAAATTTCCCCATTTGTTCAAAAATTACCACATTTGCAAAAATGTTTTTTTTCCCCACGACCACTGTCTCCAAAAAATTTCCCCATTTTTGAATCACTTGCGCTAAGGTCTTTTAAAAAGTTGAAGAAATTGCTTGCGTTCGCTGCACATTTTGGCGAGCAGTGCAGTGCAGTGCAGTGCAGCCTGCATGCAACGCACCGCACCGCACTGCAAACAAAAATACTTTAGCTATCAGTTTAAGTTTAGGTTCTAAATAAGTTAAACAACTACATAACTCACCTTCAGGTAGAACTTTTCTCATTAATTCAAGTCCACAGTCCACACTCTGCTGGGATGGGACTGAGTCAAAATTTTTGCATTGAGCAAAATTGGCACATTGCACTGGCTGGCAGGGCGTTGCGTTTGGGTGGAGTTTCTTCAGATTCAGATCAGACTAATCTGAAAACATGAACATACATGATTATGAACTACAATTTGACAAATTTTGAAGTCACTAGATTCCAATTCAACCCAATCAAAATTTACAAAATTAAAAAGAATTGAGAAAAAGAATTTCCTTTCCTTCATTCTTCCACTACTTACTTACTTCAAGTGTGAGTGAGATCAAGAAGGATGATTCGATGATTGGATTTTCACACCTTGCACTTCCTTAGCACGGCACGGCAACGAATTTTTTTCCGACTGGCTGACAGACAGAGATTCTTTGCACCACCACCACCAATGCGGACAAACCTTTCAATCTGAAAATCAACAAGACTTCTTTAATTAAAGTTTGTTAAAAAGTAACTACTGCTGACTGCGTAATGTGTGAAGTAGTCTTAGCTGGTCAAATTATGTACTTACCGCAGTTCAGTCCAGTCGTCCGGGCAGTCAGTCAGTCACTTAATCAGTCAGATCTCAGATTCAGATTAGCGAGCATTGACCATCCATGCTCTGCTCTCGCGCTCTCCACAAAAAAAAATGGAACACACGCGACGCTGCGTTTATACTCTTCATGTTTACGGTTTAAGTTTGACGCCGAAGTGAAGTCGACGTGACGCGGATTTATACTTCAATTCACGTTTCACTACCCTGTCGAGCGGAGGCATAGGCATGGCGTGTGCACCGCAGTTTCACACTAACTACTTTATACAACTTTAAATCACGTTGAATTTTTTTCAAGCTATTTTACGACTGTGTGGTGTGTCAAGTTGGCAGAGTCCACTCTTGAAGTCGACGTGAAAGTAAAGATTTCATGGCTCCGAAATTGTAACCCCTGAACGAACTGAGTCCTGCGCGAGACCAAATTCGTGACGTATAACCTCATGCATGCGAGCAGAGTCTTGATTCTTCAAACATTGTAAATTTATTGTGAATATGATTTGGGTCACCCCTCCTTCCTATGTCTGTACTTTACGCTCATGTTTCCAACAGATGCATGCGTGATCCAGTCTCAAATTTCACGGCGGTCAAATTTTCACGTTCACATCGACTTCAAGGAAAGCAAGGAGCCTGTATTTGGAAGCCAGTCATGTCGACTCCAGCGACGTCAAACTTGGCGAACATAGAACGTGATGAAAAAATTGAAGCAAGTATAAACGTAGGGTGAGCCGGCAAGGAAGCATGCATGGCATTGGCGGCATGCTTGCCGCCGGCAGTTCTCAATCTTATTTTCAAAGTAAGCAGGCAGTGCAGTGCAGTGCAGTGCTTGCAGTTGCAAAGTGCAAAGTCCAAAACAGAACAGTCGCCAAACTCCACGCACAAGTGTCCTCGAATTTCTTCAATAAGAAAATTGTCCCACTTCAGGGGGGAAGGGCGGGGGGTCCTGTCCTTTTTCCTTTTTTTCCTGCATTGTTGCACTGTTGACTCGCATCGCACCGCGTCGCACGTAAAAATCGTGCTAAATGTGTACATAAATTGATGTACAGTCTGTCTGTCAGTCGGGTTGAAGGTTGAAGTCTGGTTAGTTGGGTCGGTCGGTAACTCACAAGGGAACTTGAGCAAGTGCGAACGCCAAATGCTAAAGTTGGTAGATGTAAGGCAGAGGGTGCCAATGGTAACGGCCTATGGTAACGGCGTATGGTAACAGCCCATGGTAACGGCCC
>JAQGCM010002071.1:0-12386 GCA_034699705.1 Hymenaphorura dentifera
ACTCCAAAAAAGTCTTGCCTTCGCACTCGCCTTCGCACTCCGCACTCCGCACTCCCGGAGTGCGGAGTGCGCCTTCCGAGCCTTCCGCACTCCGGAGTGCGGACAACTATGCTTCGCACGGTAAACATTTAAGTGTGATGACTTGAGTGTGACTGAATATTTGAGCTCTTGATTAGTTTTCATTAGAGGAGAGCAGCCAGCAGCGGCCAGCAGGAGCAGAAAAAGCACTCCAATTAGCAGCAAAGAAAATTTCATCAGGTAGACGACAAGAGTGGTCAACAATTGCACAACTTTTTTTTTTTGCAAAGTCATTGCTAGAGATTTGCGTTGCGTTGCGTTGCGAGGAAGCTACTGTGCGAGGAATGCTGCTGCTCAGAGGCTAAGTCGATTTCAATTCAATGCAATGCGATCCGATCCGATCAGTCCATCCATCCGATCGAATCAGATCAGATCAGTCCATCCATCCGATCGAATCAGATCAGATCAGTCCATCCATCCGATCGAATCAGATCAGATCAATCCATCCATCCGATCGAATCAGATCAGATCAGTCCATCCATCCGATCGAATCAGATCAGATCAGTCCATCCATCCGATCGAATCAGATCAGTCCATCCATCCGATCGAATCAGATCAGATCAGTCCATCCATCCGATCGAATCAGAATCAGATCAGAGATCCGATCGGATTGAGTTGTCATGTCACTCATCCGATTCTCTGATGCGATCTTTGCGAATTACTAATGCATGCAAAAACCGGTCAGAATTTCCTGCAGAAAAGAGACTTACAAAAAACTGCATGAGACTGAAGAGAGAGAGAGAGAGAGGACAGAGGGTGTTCACCAAAGAGATCAAGCTTGCAGATTTCATCATCTTCCCACGGACAAATTTGCAAAATCGACCTTATTTGCTAATAATAATGGCTGTTCAAATATTGCAAAATTTTTGCAAACCATGACTGCTCAGCTCAACCAGGAGCATCTTTGGCATTTTGCACAATTAGTGGCCAGTCTGGCCCTGGCCACAGACAGTCAGTTCAGTTCAGCGGTTAGCAAATAAAGAAGCCACTGTAGGCTAATTGGGTGACAAATAATGCCATTACCATGACCATTACGGCCACCACTATGCCGTGGCCATTAGCGAAAATTTTCGCAATGTTTGCGAATTACTTCAGAACAGTGGGCTAATGACGACTGATTTGCGACAACGATTGCCTGCCTACCTGGGATTACCTGCGCTTAAAATAATAGAAATGTCAAACTAATGAAATTAATTAGTGGGAGCTTGAGGCCAAAATTGCGCAAAAAATTTGCAGCAAGAGGCAGGCAAGCAGCAAGGTGAAAGGAAAGGAAGATGCTCTTTGCTATTTTTAGCTCTTTTGAGATCTTAATCTCACAGGAGTGCAAATTTTTTTGCGAGATCCGCTCTGTAATCCTCCTAGTCGATGTGCAGATTGCAGAAGATCACGGCGTGAGTCGTGACTGACTTCATTAGCAAAATTTGCCAAATTTTGGCAAGGGTCACCTGAGAGGACCTGCTGAGCCGGTGGGTAACAGACAATGCAATACTGAAAATCGCTGACAAATGCATGCTGATTTTTGCGAATTGGTGATGATGGGTTATCAAGCAAACAAGTCGCAAAAATTTCGCACCTTCACTTTGCTAACGCTGCTCTTGAATTGCCAACAAGCAGAAGCAGTGCAATTACCATTACCGTGCAAAAAAAATGGCAAAAAGTGATTGTTGTCCGTTTTGATGAAGAGATTGTTGGCAGTATTGTTGGTGCTATTTTGGCTAATTTTCTGGTTGGATTGAGTTGCGATTTTTGCGATTCTTGCTGCTGGCATGATTTTGAACAATTTTAGCAATTTTTGCAGTTTAAGAGAAATATTGGCAAACCAATGCATGAGAGCTTTAATTGAAGAGGATGGCACTCAAGTTAATGACCGTTTGGATCTCTGCTGTACCGGCACCCGCAGAGTTGCAAATTTTTTTTTGACGACTTTTGAACTGTGCTTCAAAAATAAAAATTGTCGCGAACAACTCCACTTGGGTGTGAAATTTTGCATGCCATTTTTGGCTGAAGAGTCGAGTGACGGCTGCATGCATTGCATGAGCTGTCCACGACGCATAATTATAATATGCAAAAATTTAACGGCTTGACACAGAAAAATGAGTCAAATTAAAATGAAGAGGATACAGTCCACTCCACTCCACACGCACACGTGTGGCGTGAAGCATGCATGCCGAAATTATTGCTAATTAGTTGCAATAATTAAGAAGGATTTGGAGAGTGACGGCTCAGATTTTTGTGCAATTTTTGCTACTGAACTGAACTACTGAAGCGCCTTGCCTTTCTCCTTGTAAATCCTTGACTTGAGATGAGTTTGAATAGAATTCGAATGGAATTGGAATTTCCATTGCTGCGCTGCGGCGGCACAAATTCCGTGCGTGTGAGTGAATTTAGCACTCGACTCGACACATTTTGCTGAATTAACTCCTTTAAAAAAAATTTCAAACACAACAAAAGTAGGTGCTCAGGCACTAAAAATTTTTTTTAAGGGGTTAAGGAAAACGGACCTAAAACTCTTATGGGAAATTCAACACTGACAAGGGAGGCTCGTAACATGCGTAAAACGTCCAGACCTGGCATATTTTTTTCTACATTATTTGGGACCCCAATAGAGAGAAAATATAAAAATTAGCCTGTTGAAATCATAATTTCTAGGTCAAAAAAAATTTTGAAGTCTCACTTCAAATATTCAACAGGGGGGTCCTCGTAAAAAGTTAATTTTCGTGGGTTAAATTAGCTGCCAATTTCCAGTTTTTTTATTTCGAGCTCCATGACTCCATGACCATCAAGGCATCGCAAATTTTTTTTTAAAAAAATCGACTTTAGAAAAATTCGGTACAAAACATCGTAAAATTAAGATAAGAAATATGTAAAATCGGTGGCGTAATTGATTCTTTCAAAAATTCTTTTTTTGGAAAGCTCAAGAGCGGACCAGGCTTACGACAGGCATTTTTACAAAAAATACAAAAATGCTCGAAATGAAAAAACTGAGGCATTACTTTTAACCCTTGAAAATTAACTTTTCACGAGGACCCCCCTGTTGAATTTTTAAGGTGCGACTTTGAAAATTTGTTTGACCTAGAAATTATGATTTCAACAGGTTAATTTTTATATTTTCTCCCTATTGGGGTCCCAAATAAGGTAGAAAAAAATATGTCAGTCTGGACGCTTTACGCATGTCACGAGCCTCCCTTGTGAGCAGAACAGTTTCGAGTTTTGATTTGACTGATTGGAATTAATTAAAACGTACAGAGCAGAGCAGATCCGTGATTCATAAAATTTTGTTTGAAAATATTGAGCTCGATTTTGTATTCAAGGCCATTGAATCAAATAAATTTGACATGAAAACTTTACAAGAAATTGTTTTGAGGTTCTTTAGTTTTTCAGTTTGCAGAATTTAAAGAGTTTTTTAAAAATACGTACGCGCGTCGCGTGCGCAGCATTAGAGTACTACTGACTACACTGAGGGATCTTGACTTAAACGCGAAAATGAAATGCCCGCCATTTTTGTCTAGATTTTAGGAAATCGGACGGCAAATTTATATCAATTTTTCTCAAGGAAAACGTGTGATTTCCAAACTCTTTGCCAAAGATTTTTGCGATTCCAATTTTTCCTCTCCAATTTTCCTTACAATCACAAGTCGAAGTCACAAGTGAAATATTTCGCTTTGCATTGGCCGGGAAAAATTGCGTCAAAGCTCTGAATCTGCATGTTCTTCGCCGGAAGTAAAAAAAAAAAACTTTGACAAAGTTAAAAAATGAAATCGCGTCAAAATGCTAGAAAAATGAACGAAAGTGTGCCAATGACGAATGCCGATGCCGAGTTGCCGTGCGGTAGTTAATTTTTTGATGTAAAAATAATAAATGCTGCTAATAAGTCCAAAATTGTCAAATCATTTCTGAACAATTTATAAGTTGGAATGAGCATTCAAAACATGCACGGAAATCCCCCCAAAAAAATTCAAACACGCGACAACCAGGAGGGTCTTCGTCGTCGCCCTGAATTTTTGTAATGCAAATTCAATTAAAGTTTTAATAACTTTTTGCAGTTTGGCACATCCAAGTTGAGCAGCAGCACCTTGCAAAAAATTTGCACACCTGAGACGAGTACAGTAAACGACGCGACATTCGTTGAGAAAGTTTCATCTCAATTCTCAATCTCTTGCACCGCAAAAAATTGCAATATGCAATCTCATGTATCATTTCTCATGTCGATGTCGTGTCGTGAGCTTCAGATTTTGGAGAGAAAATTATCCCCTGCTTGCGTGCATTTGTTTTTGTGTTTGCGTTGATACTTTGATTTTGAAGACAATTTGACAGACTTTTCACACCTCCATTTGAAGAAGAAGATTTGCAAAAAGGAGACAATGCAATGCAAAAGCAAATGCGAAAATGCAAAAATGCAGTGCAAAATCCAATATGAAAAATTGTGCGGATTCTTAATCCTAATGTGAATGCACTTGCTCAAAATGCCACATGCCACATGCATACTAGTAGGTTCACAAGGAAACCTTTTGAGATGTTTTTCGATTTTGACTCACAAGGGAGACTTCCGAGGTGTTCTAAGCTTTCTAAGGTCGCGATTATTGTTTTTACACTCTCTGGCATGCCCTGAGTCAGAATTAACCGAAATTAGGTTGTCTAAATCATTTTGGTTTCGCAAGTTTATTTTTTTGTGTTTTTAAAATATCGTCAAAATGGCGAAATGGCCCATGCCTTAAGTATAGGAAAATTCGAATTCGAGTTTCCTGACTCACCCCCCCCCCTCGGATTTTTCAAGAAATCTCAAAAATATATATATTTTTTAATTTCCTCAATTTTTGATAATTTTCAGTTAATTGCGTTCAGGGGGTACATGAAAATTATAGTCACCGAAAATTTTAACACACAACTTTCCTCTTGGATCACAATGAAGTATCTGACTTTGGCTAATAAAATCCAAACATCTCTGCAATTTGCATACATGAACGGATTTATTGCGTTGTTGCATGCTGAGCACAGCTGCACAGTTGAGAAATGCAAACTTTTAACGTTTTTTTTTTACGACGAAGAGTCCTAATAATAGTCACTTTTCAATTTTTTTTTACGGGTTAAGCGGATCCGCAAAAAATCCGCATTCAAACGTCTTTGTTTTTTTACGACGACGAAGGCTCCATACTCATAATAACAATAAACAAAAAGTGAGTCAAAAATGCGATGTATGGGCAAAGATCACCGGCAAAAGTTGCAAAAGTGAAAAATGGAAAAGCAATGGAAAGTTGAGTACTTCGCGTTCGCGACGTAGTTGAACAACAATGAACAAAAACAATGTAATAAAAATTAATTCAATTCAACAGAATAGCTCACACAGCTCCAGCCGCAGCAGCTGTGGCTGAAGCCGAAGCGCTTTCGAATTCATCAATCAATCATCGGGCGGGTGGTTGAGCGAAGCTGAGAGCTGAGCTGACAAGGGAGACTTCCGAGGTGTTCTAAGCACATAATATCGTCATATTTTTTTTGCACTCTCTGGCTCTGGCATGCCCTGAGTCAGAATGAATAGAAATTAGATTGTCAAAATCATTTTGGCTCGTACATTAATTTTCTTGAAATTTTAAAAAAATCGCCAAAGTTGCAGTTTTGATTGATCTCAAATTTTGGGTGATGATGATTTTCATGTATCCCTGAACGCAATGAGCAGAAAATTTTGAAAGAATTCTGTAAATTGAAAATATAATTTTCTGACTTTTGAGATTCTTTGAAAATCCTAAGGGGAGGGGGGGGGGAGTCAGGAAACTAGAATTTTCCTACAGTTACGAGCATTGGAATTTCGCCGTTTTGCGGATTCTTTATAATTTCAAAAAAAAAAAAATAAAGTTGCGAACCAAAATGATTTTGACAATCTAATTTCGATTAATTCTCACTCAGGGCATGCCAGGGAGTGTAAAAAAAAATATCACGATATTAGGTGCTTAGAACAGCTCGGAAGTTTCCCTTGTGAGAGTTAAGCTGGTCTGCGAAGTTTGGAGCAGATCTACTGCTGCGTTTATCTGTGCTGCCCTGTCCTCAAAAGGTCCGAAAAAATTTCAACTGTCAACAGCCGAGTCAAAGTTAAAGAAAAAATTTGTTTCTTTGGCTCGTCCGTCGTCAATCAGCAGGGGGGTCAAAGTCTTAAAGTTGTCTTGCGGTTGGTGACCTCTCAACCTAACTAATTGTTGGTGATTGTTGCGAATAATGCGAATGTCATCAATAATGTCCGGCCTGTCAGAAATTATTCACGGCAACGCGATGCGATGACAGCAGAGAGAGATTAGCGACATGACAGCCAGATTAATTTTTGTTGGCCAAAACTGGGCCCTGCCCTGAATGATCATCTTGTGCAGACTTTCCAAAAATTGCCTAACATATTTTTTTTTTTGGCAAATTTGCCAATATTTTTTGCACATCATTTTTGAACAAATCTTTTGAGCGGAAATCCACTCAACCTCTTTTAATTTGTTACCTTGCCTTGGCTCGGTGCTACCTGTGCTTCCTAACCTAACCTAATTTGCATTTCGTGTGTAGCATTGCATGCAAGCAACAACAATGTCAACAACGGTTGCCACTTTTGTGTCAATTATTTGTGCAAATATTTTTGCACACTTTTGCACACTCTCAAATACCACGGACCGATCTCCTTATTCGGATACATTGTACTGTACGTGGACGGGACTCGCGCGCGCGGACAGACGCTTTCTATTCTACCTTACACGTGCTGTGCTGAAATGCAGAACAAGTCGAGTGTGGCTAAATGCGGCTAAATTAAAACAAACTCGTCATTTGAATTTGAACAAACGAAAACTGCTCATCATGATCCAAAAAATTAATCGTCGCTCGTCAAACTTTGCACAAAAAAATTACAATTGCAGTGCAAAGTTGGGTTTTGACGATCCGTCGACTAAAATTGACACTTGAGAATCAGTTGATGAGTTGAGTTTTGATTGATTTCTCTCAACTTGCTTCGTTGGCTATTATTCTCAACTCTCAAGCTAAATCTCAAACAGACTCAAGTCAAGACAAGACTCAAAATCTCAAACAAACAAACAATCGATCGAATTATGGTCTCAAACTCTCAAAGTGTGAGTGAGTAGGTCATCTCGCTCAGCATCTGCTCAAAATTGTCATCAAAACCGTTACGAGCAGCAAAGGTTCTCACAAGGGAGCATTCTGAGGTGTTCGAAGCACCTAATATCGTGATATATTTTTTTTTACACTCTCTGGCATGCCCTGAGTCAGAATTGATCGAACTTAAATCGAATACGGCCGTAAGATTCTCAAAATCATTTTGGTTCGCAGCTTTGTTTTTTTTTGAATTCTAAAAAAATCCAAAAATGGTGAAATTCCCATGCTCTTAACTATAGCAAAAATCGAGTTTCCTGAGGTCCTCCCTTACGATTTTTCAAAAAAACTCAAAAATCAAAAATCAACAAAAAAACTTCCCTCGTAAATATCACGACATCACATTAGGTGGTTTGGTTCGAACACCTCGGAAGTCTCCCTTGTCAGCTCAGCAGTTTATTGAGCGGAATGCCAGTCCACAGTCAAGTGAAATTTTTGACGAGGGAAGGTCCGGAGCAGCAGGAGCAGGAGCAGCCGACCTTCCCTCGTGGCCCTGGCCTACCCGACCAATCAGCCATCACTTCAAATTTCAAATCGAACCCAATCAATCCATCCACGTGCACAATGCGACCCATTCATTCATAATTTCTATTCATTCATAATTATTATTGTCCGTCGTCCGTCCGACTCGGACGCAAATTTTAATTTCTCATTGTGTGTCCAACGCGTCCGCGTCCGTCCTGACCATTCATTCAGTCATCTTTCATCTCATCTTCTCATCTCAAGACGGTCAAGTCAAAGACGTCCGTCCGTCAATTTCATTGTAAACAAAGGCTCGGCCACTAAGCTGACCGCCTCCGCAAAAAAAAATCTGTGCAATTTCTTTTTGCAAATTCACACCTCGAGTCGAGTTGATGAATCGTCGAAGAACAGCTGCTCAAAAAAATCTTATCTTTAGTTCGTTTGAAATGCAACGCAATTCGTCATCGTCTTAATCTTCATCTTGAGCCTAATCTTTTTGACACGAGGGATTTGTTTTTGGATGACGAGACAAAACAAAACAAGACCAGACAAAACCAGACAAGAAATACATGACTGACTGGACTTGACCCGACTCAAGAAACAAATTAAAATTTACAACGAAGGTGGAATGATGGTGAATTTTTGAGTCAATTGATCGCGAGCTACTCAAATTTTACGAAATCAAATCTTCAAATTTAAATCTAAATTTCATGCATGAAAGAAAATCATGCGCACACGAAAATCCATTCAAATTCAATCAATTTTACGTTTCAGCCGAGCAATTTAATTTCTTGACTCTTTTTCCTCGTACATTTTTGGATTTATTATTTAGGCCTCAATTTTTATGTCTCACTTTTGGAGGACTTGCTAATGAATTATTTGATTTTGTTTTGTAAGGTTTTTTTTTGGGTCAATTTTTCTTTTCATTCTTGTCCTTGTCCGCCACCTCGTCCGCCATCTTGAACATGATTTTGGCGATATATTTCGAGCCATCCGGGAAAAGGATTGAACCAAGACAAGGTGGTGTCAGGACAGGTGAGGAGGTCAGAGGTCAAGGTCACGGTCACAACTCCTCTCGTCGAGGTCACGGTCACGGTCACAACTCCTCTCGTCAAGGTCGTCGTTGACGCGGGCGGTCGAGCGAGGAGGAAAGTGGATTTTTTTTTTCAAAAGTCGCGCTGTGCCAAATTTACCAAATCCAAACAAACAAAAAAAAACTTTTTTGCATGGTTGGTTGGTTGGTTGTCATGAGAACGGTGGCCTCGGTTTTTTCGATTAAATGAAATGAAATGCAATGAAATTCAAAGTTGGTTCTACTCCCTCAAATTTTTAATAAAAAAAATTCAAGACTACTTCCGACTTCCGTCCGACTCTAGAAAAGTTTCGAAAACGGAACGGAGAGCGAGCGTAGGCTAAAATTCTCTCAACATTTTTTTTTGTTCATGTCTTGCTGATAATAAATTGGCAATTGTTGCGAATTGATGACCGACCGACCATTCATTGTTGAACTACATGCATGCATTGTTGTGCGATGGACGGGCAGCAAGCAGGCCTGTCTCTCTAATTAATTAGTTAATTAATTGACTGTGGTGGTGGCGAGTCGAGTCGAGTCGACGAACGAATTTGTTGGCAAGACAAAGAAGCGTGCGAGAGCGGCGGCCGACCGATTAAAAAAAACTCTGGCCCTGGCGTATGCGCACTGCGCATTAGTGCTCCGCACAGACCAAGTTTCTGTGGGAACCCGAACTTGAAACTTGGTTGCCTATAGTGGAACCGGAACCCGAACTTGGAACCCGGACTTGGTTCAGGATTCAAGAACCCGAACCCGAACTTGGTTGGACCAAGTTACAAATTTCAGGGACCCGAACCCGAGCTTGGAACTTGCAAACCAAGTTCCTTGTGGAACCCGAACTTGGTTGGACCAAGTTACAAATTCCAGGAACCCGAACCCGAACTTGGTTGGACTAAGTTCCTTGTGGAACCCGAACCCGAACGGATCCCGAACTTTTTGAACTTTTCCCGCAACTAATTGAAATTTAACACTAATTACTAGCTCTAATTAGCTAAATTAAATCCACGTGAAGTTCAAATAAAAACCAGTCAGTAGAGCAGACGAGTTGAGGCAAATTCAGACAACTATGTTTTTTTTTAATATGTCAAATAATTTGATTGAGTTTTACATTTTCTTTTACATTTTGAGTTCAAAATTTTGTGGACAATGCAATGGTTTTTTTCTTGTTCTTGGTGTACTGGAGGCCAGATGAGTCATGCTAAAAGTGAGGTTCGGAGAATGTTTTTTTTTTCAATTTTGCTGCTGCTGCTGTGGTCAGGGTCAGGCTGCGGCTGGGATTTGCGGGTCGACCGCGCGCGCGCGGACTTGATAAAAAAAACCAAAAATACACGGGACGGCGAGCAGAACTCCGAGCCAGAATTCGGTTCCTTGGACGTCTGGAGCTTCTAGTTCCCAGAGAATGCAGGCCACTAGTCCTAAGTTAACGCCGGCTAAGCAGAAATCGTACCACCTCATCTCGTCAAAGGTCACGGTCACAGGTCACAGGTCACGATCGCGGTCAAAGGTCACGATCGCGGTCACAGGTCAAAGGTCACGCTCGGACGACGACGAAGACGCAAGACAGACAAGGTCACGCTCGACGACGGTGACGGTTGATCCAGACAGAAAACGACTCAAGAAAAGCACAACAAGTTTTGCAGAAAGCACGAATTCGGAGAGAACAACTCCAGAGACTAGTCGAGCAAAACGGGTACTGGGAAAATTTTCAAGTTTGTTTGTGCCAAATTTGCCAAATCCAAACAAACAATGTTTTTTTTGATGGTTCGGTTGTCATGGAAATTATTATACAATGTACAATGACGAATGGCGGCCGGGTTTAAAATTTTTGAAAATGTCTAAGTTCGCAACCTCTCTAATTTTCAAACCTTTGCCAAAGGTCATATTCCAGCTAGTCCAGACAATGGGTATTAGAGACGTTTGGAAAACCGCAAAATCTCAAAGGGCAACGCCCCTGGGGACTACATTTTTGCGCAGCGTATGCGCGTCGAACCTCTAATTTTATTAAGAAAATATTTCACGTAGTCGCCGCCTAACATTACATTACAGCCTCATATGGGTACCCCCCGTGGGGGCGAATGTGTACGAAAATAATTTGCGACGAGGTACTCGCATCCGCATCGCATCTCATCTCATATGAAATCTGCAAATCTGCAATGCATCGCAATTAGCACAAAGGCTACAAAAATAACTCAAGCACGCACGCAGGCAGGCAGGGTAGGCTGGCGCTTCTTCAAAACTCTGCAAAAAATTTTTGCACTCGACTTGGACGGACCGCACCGTATTGCTCTACGCGATGCGAATGCGATGCAAATTTTAAGAATAGATCAACAATGCAGTGCCGATGCAAATGCGAATGCAAATCCTGAGCAAAAAAATATTCATGTTTCATCTTGCATTGTTGGCAGTGCCGTATTGAAAAGATGAAGATGAGAAAGATGCAGATGCGGATGCTGGTGCTGAGATTTTGAAGTTTGAAGATGATGCGAGAGACACGACTTTTTGGTTTGGACGAACGAACAGAACAATGCAAGAGCCCAAAAACTGCACTAATCTCTGTGAGAGATTTGCCGCTGTGTGCTGTGCTCTGTGCTGTGCAAAAAAATTGTAAGCCAATTTTGGACTTATTTGCGAAAAAGTTTTCGTGCAAAGTTGTTGCAAGTTTGAGCCGAGAATTGAAGTGAAGGTTGGTCGTCGTCGTTAGTTGAGTTTGAGTTTTTGGGTTTGGGTAGTTAAGGAAGAATTGAGAATTAAGAATTTTTTGACAGCTCAGCTCAGAGTGACGCGACGGTGAGAGGCAGTGACGGTCGAGCCGAGAAGAGAAGAGCCAAGTCAAATAAGTGTGTTGGCTTTAGCGGCGGAAAATTTTAATTTAGTGTTTCGTAGTGACTGTGCAGATCTGGACTGGACAGGACAAGGTGGAAAATTGGCAGACAATTGAATTTTTGCAAAGTTTGTGTGCGTTGCGTGCTTTTTTGTGAAAATATTGTTGGAGAAATCGAGCTAAATTGTTAGCAAATATTGGCTGGAATGGTCAAGTGAATTGTTGGCAATATTGGGTGGAATGGAATTTTAGTGGTCATTTTGGGTGGACAATCTGAAATGTGCTAAATCTGTGCTAAATTTGGCAGCAATTTTTAATAAAAAAATTGAAAGTGGAAAAATAATGGAACTCGCAATGGTAATAATATTATTCATGGCTTGCTTGGTTTGGCTTTCACAAGCTGCCACTTTGTACAGGTTTGGCACAAAAGTAGCCGACCGTTTGCACGTGTAGAGTACATTTTGCGATTTTGAAATTTTTCGCTCATTGTTCCGGGATTCTGAGCCCCCGAATATCATTGAGCTTTCATTCTGATTCTAACTTTGCGCTGCGCTGCTGTATTGCTACAAACAACAGGTTTGCGTAAATTCGAAGCAAATTTGAAAATGGGCGCGCGTTTTGAGGAAGAACCTGCAGCGTTCTCAGCAGATCTGAGAGTGATGAATGTTGGCGGCCTGCGGCCGCCGTGTGGTACTGCGGTGTCGTACGTAGAGACGACATTTCGTATCCCTTAGTTACCAACACAAATTTTGCGAATTTCCATTTAAATTTTTTTTATGACGGTAGAGACCATCAGACATTCTATATCTATTTTGCCTGCTTTGT
>JAQGCM010002072.1:0-12381 GCA_034699705.1 Hymenaphorura dentifera
CACATTATTCCTAGCTCTAAATTTTTAGCCGACGATATTTTTGTTTTAGGACTTAAAATACATATCAGAATTTGTTAACAAGATGATAATGATTTTCTTATAGATTTTTACCCAAGTTCGTGGGAAATTAAAATTGCACTGTTGATTCAGTTGCTTGTCTGCAGATTGACTTGATTTGCAAATTACAGTCCTAAATTCCATGGCTTCCTAGCATCGAATTTACGCACCAGTAAATTGGAAACTGGATATTTCACCAAGTACTACGATTATTCCCATCAACAGCTAGCGTACACGACGACAATAATTTAAGCAGCCGCTACAGCTTCACAAGTTTTGCCCTCTTTTAAGTAAAACAACAATTAAATTAACTGACAAACAGTACAAGAACCAGTTTTTTTCTGCCAATTTTGCAACAATAAAGGTCAAGCTCCTGGTTCATAGAACCAAATTTACCAAATACTGTATAAACCTGAATGAAACATTTTAAGACTAAATTTAATATCCATCTTTATCTTTGGCACGACAAGAAAGAGGCTTTGAAAAGTACAACACTTACAAATTGAATCATTTGAATAGATTTTTATAAATATCTTTCAATAAATTCGTAACCGAACGGCATAAATTTCGTTTTGTAGTCAGGCTCACAATCCCTTAGGACATTTGTGATGGACCAAAATATTTTTGTTGATTCCCAGTGCACAAAGTGCACATTCGTATAACAATTTACCGTAACGTTTCAAGTGACTTTTGGATTCTAGTCGTTAAGATCCGATATTTCTTCACTTTGTCGATCGACCCGGCCGCTATTAAAGCCTAACATTTATTTGCGTTTTACTGAAAGCACCAAACGCCTAAAACTAAACCACAGTAATCTCACCTTATGAGAGTGAGGTGGAAACAGTTTTAAATTTAATTACAACGCATATTCTACATTTTCTAAACACATTAGAATGTCAACATGACGTAGCTTGATCATCACAAAGCAACAAATGAAAATACATAAAATAATTTTAAAAATGGATGTTGAATGACTTTGTTTCTGTTCCGTGTGCAAATGGAAAACGGGGACCCGTGGTCACACCTCCTGAAGATATTTTAGGGGACAAACGCCTTGTTTGTTGTCCCCATTTCGAATCGTCACCATTCCGTCAAGCTCTTCACCAATTTGTATGACGATCTGTAGTGACAAACAAAATTTAACACAAAAATTTCGAACTCCTTTCCAATTAAAATGGGCAAAGTTTAATTACTTGATCCCTCAATAACTTTAAGCCATTTTCAGCTCCATCTGTAACTTGAAGATTATGGGTGACTTGAAGGGGTCTCTCCCCTAATAAAGACAAACAAACAATACGCAAGTAATTAGTGATGTCGTTTTATATTACGAAGGTGGAATTGGAGTTCAGTTTATTCAGGAATTTGAGGGGTGAGTTAATGAAAGGAAAGTTAAGCCGAACAACCCACATTTCATTGACGATTCTCTAAGCTTTATTTTAGTCACAGTAGTTTTGATACATTTATAGGATTTGGACAAGATTTCCATTTTGTCAATTTCTTAAAATGTCGAAATAATTTTTGGGGACCTAATGATTATTAGATTTGACTAAAAAAGTAGACTGAGTTCGAGACAATTCATTGTTTAAAAACAATAATTCTTTCAAACGAACATATTTAGTCAGAAGATTTGTCAAAAAATGTTGCAAACTTTTACAAAAATCAGTTTTGATGTTCTGCAAATTTATACTAATGTCTGCAAATGTATTATTAGGATTATTGGAAATAGTGTTCTGGATTCATGTATAGCCAATGGAAAGGAATTTTCTCTAGTTCTGCTTCGCTATTCAGAAACTTCTGTGCCTTACCGGAGTGTAATTTGGTCACATATTTCGAAGGAAAATATCCAGTTTGACCCATGCATTTTCCTTGCCACCAGTCAGGGTCCGTTGTATCAGTCACCGTAACCTTGTTTCCGGACCTAATAGAAGCATTCGACGCATTTTATAACACATTTTTAATTTAACTAACAAAATCATGTGAAATTTTAAATTCACTTCAAATCCAATTCGTCCGGATGCCTGGCTTTAAACATATAGAGTACCACATACAAATTGGTTGGTAAAAGCCGATGTGGTTTCTAGAATCAACAATTAAATTACAATTTCGGTTCAGAGTTAGCATCGAAAGTTGTCATCCGAGCTTTTAACTTTGAGCCCAATTTACCGGTGAAGGACATGGCGAAGTGCTTGCAGAGCTGAGAGACTTGTCATTTTCGTCTGGAAGTTCCACAGAACTCATTCGAACATTTCTAGCAGTCAGGAGTGCCCTTCTATTGTGCACTGGACTTGAAGGAGCTGCCAAACGCGATGCAAATAAATAGAATGTGTATTACTCTTCAAAATACCACATGACAGACAGAATTTGCTTTTGGAAAATCTGGAATGTTTATGAAAGCATTACGAAAAGCTACAGAATAGCGAAAGTGGGAAACGAAAATACTTCAAAATGTGTAGCTGTTGTTAGTATTCAAAGATAACACAACATTGAAAAAGTCCTGCACAGCTAAGGAACACAAGCAAACTGAAAAGTACTAAAACTACACTCTAAAAAAGTCAGCTACACCACCACTGACCGTCATGATTTACTATGACGGGACACCAATCTTAACTACTACATTTGGTTGAATTCCAATCGGGGGGGGGGGGGGTGGGGGTGAAACTCTTTCAACATAAAAATCTGGACAGGCATCGGTTTCCACTTTATTCGAAAGTTTCAAATAGAAAAGAATTAATGACCACAGGAACGTTAGAACGAATTCGTCAACATTTCAAAGGGTAAAGGGTCTTGGTACGAGATTAGAATTAAAAATTCTACATTTACATGCACTTAGGCTGAGCCGAACCACAGGAATATCTAATTCACACTCAACAATCTAGTCAATTCATAAAAAAGAATGAACTGATCTATGAATGGTGCCCTAATAGTTTTTTGATTTATTAATCCACATATTATTTGAACAATACCAAAGTGAGTGATTGGTGTCTGAGGGGAGGAATAATTGTAGAATTCTACATGGTGTCTAGAAGAAGAAGAGTTTGAAGCGTAAGTGGCATTTGGAGTTGAGCGAGAGCGAGAGTGAAGGATCCCATCAAGTGCAATCCCCGAGGCATTTGCATATAAAAGTCTCCAGTCTGCAAACACGCACAGAAAAGAAGGGAAAACAACAAACAACAAAACACGACAGACATCCGCCGTGCCCGCCTGCCAAGTTTTGGTCCTATCAAGACAAGTACGAACTGACACACCAAATTTTGTCAACAATTCAGTTAAGGAGAAAGCAAAATCAAAGCAAATAGTCTCAAATTTAAATTCCTCGCGTTCCCTATTGACAGACATTATTTGACAAGGGACTACTTCTACTCTCCAATCCAATTCTACTCAACGTCAACACTCCTAGTCCTATCCTAGGCAATTCTGTTTTCTGGAGAAAGTTCATTCCATAAATAGTCTTGTGCTTTTTTTTTTGTGTGGGCGACAGTGAGTTTACAATGCTGAGTAACTTGAGCAGGCCAAATAACATTTGCAACATCATTTCCAAGCATAAATTGTCTGCAGAAGTTTACACATGCCGAAGTTGCGATGAAAAATTGTTCCGGCGAAAGTTAGCTTTCACCAACTTTCACCTTTGCCTAACGATCGGTAGATTTTGACAAGATGATTTCGCAACCATTTAGTTTAAAACCTACGAGCATGAAAATGCTTCTTGTACTTGTACGTAGGACTGTATATTATTTGAAAAATTCTATGAAAACGAAACCATGCCTTGCGTCGTGTCGTGTCAAGAGTGAACATTTTCGACCATGCAAAGTTGAGCCGAATACATAGAAATCTACTAGATTTTAGATGAGAGAGAGGCAGAATAGTGGCAGTGAATTTGAGATTATGAGAGAAAGTGCGAGTGTCGTATTGCAACGTGACGAGACAACAATAAAAATAAGACTTTGGGGCAAAAATGTTGCCTTTACATTGACTGTGTGAAGTTGACTGACTTCCATAGGCACAACGACGTCTTTGTGCATGTTCAGTGGACTCTGGAGAATCCAATGAGAAACTTTTCATCCTTAAATCCAATTTCCTTCGCCGAGGACTGTGTGGTGCTACAAAAAATTAATTATCAAAACAAAAAATCCAAACCCCATTAGCTAAATTTTATCAGCTATTAGCATTCCTTCAATAAATTCTTCAATAACTAGAGTTAGTAGTAGCGCCAACAGCTACAACAGCAATGCGAGCAAATAACAATCAACCAATTTATTGCAATAATTACTTAATTGGACATTTTTCTTGGAAGAAAACCAATCCCTAATTTGCAACAGCAGTCCAATTCTTCCAAGTCAAAACTCAAATGAAATTAATAAAAACTAAAAGTAAAACATCAACTCAAAGGGTTAATGGTTGCAGCAGCATGTTACATTTACAAAATTGCTTCTTGCGATTAATAGTTTCTAAATGCGAATGATTCCCTGGTGTGAATCCATAAATTCCATTCAAGTTCTATTGGTGCTGCTGCTGTCAAGAAGCAAAATGATTAATGGCAAGTGAAGCTTGGTAGGCAGGTGCGATCAACTCGGAACAAAACAACCGAATCGGGGAAGAAAAGTTGTGTGAGAATTGAGAAAGAAAACACAAATAATGAAGTAAATACTTTGTGTGGAAGGAAGTGAAACGGCTCTTGGTGGTGGTAGGAGAAACAAGGCTGGATTGGGAGGACCGTCCGCATCTGCTGAAATACTTTTTCTCGAAACGTAACTATCTCGTCTCTGACTTTGTTGCGCACTCTTAGCCTCATCTGCCATACAGGAAGGATACGTTTAGTTTCGTTAGAAAAATAATCAGTGCATTTTAATTCAATCAAAGTTCTTAACTAGATCAGAGCGCTGTAATTTATTGGTCCAGTGGATTTTACAAAGGCTACTGGGCTCTCGTGGAAAACTAAGTTCTCGAAGGGTCTGGACTTTCATTGTACTATTTTACAATTTGAGCAAAATTTCTAAAAAAAACTAGTTTCTCATGTGAACAAAAAATGGAAGGAAAAAAAAGTTCTCTGTTTCTACTTTAATTCAACTCCTGTCTCTGCTAACTCAAACGAGCAGTAATTTCACAGGAGACGACAAAACCCGAGGCTCTATCACAAAGTCTTTCTGTAGACTGACTGAAAGTGTCCCAGGTCGATTCTGAAATGAGAATTCGAGTGACCAATTTTCCAGAAATCCATGGCAGAATTATATTAGATTTCTTTGCTAAAACGACAAATGATAAATATCCGAAATCGATTGTCTATCTTCGTTTTTGTTGGTTGACTTACCCGAAGAGCTAGGATGAAAGGTAGCGGCCTGAGCGGCAGCTAATGCGGGTGTAGTTGACCCAGAATGACTCGAGTTTCCAATTACATTTACCGTTGGATTGGATCTGCGATTCCCGGCGGTGGTTCCGCCGAATAACCCACATTCTTGTTGAGAATGAAGTGTTTGGGACGAACCGTGAAGTCCATTCCCAGACCCACTCCCACTCCCATTAGTACTTCCACTTCCAGGCTTTTTCAGGTCGGTCGCTTGCTTCAAAACTTGGTAAATCAAATCCGGCTCGTCATTTCCCTCTGTATTTAATCCAAACCCAATTAAACTAATCAACTTGCAACTGTTCGAACAAAATCCCATAAATAATATGCCCACGACGAAGTCAGCGGAAAGTTTTCGTTCTCAGATCAAATTGTTGTATAAAATCGAGCATAAGTTGGAACCACTCATACAACATTGCAAAGTTTTCAAGAATCCTTACATGGTCCGGGAAACTTCATTTTAATAATGTTTTCCCAAGGTAGAAATAGGATCCGGAAGATCCGAGTCCAGTGACCACCAACGCATTAGTGTGTAAAGTTTGGGTTTCGTGGGGAAATGAAGTCTTGGAAATACATTAGATAGCTTTTGTTTCTTATAGGAATACTGGGAAGAAAGTGAAACTGGTGAAAGGTTCAGACACTTGGGATTGTTATTGGAGAGAGCGAAATCCCACGCGCGCTTGTCTTTGCTCCCACCCTTACTTCCCCCCTCTGAATCCGAAACAGTCGTCTCCTTGGAGGGGGGAAGGCACTCAGGAAAAACCTGGTAGGTCGGATTGAAACCACTTGAAACTTACTTGACGCTTGCTGTTGTCTTTGTGATCCATCGGTTTCAGCTAATTGAGTGAGTCTTGTTTCCAACTCTGAAGTAGATCTCTGGCGTCTCAAAAGACGAGTTTTTGGTTGGCATTTTCCTACCTTCTCTTGACAGTCGACATGGACGTTGGTTTTGCACATCCGGCACCTGAGACCTTGTCGCGTGTGCCCTTTAATCACGAGTCCACAATGACATTACTTATTTATTGCAATCTGAGGTCACCCAACCAATTCTAGAAGCCGAGCACAGCGACAGTTCCTAATTGGATTAATCTTACATCTACTTTTAACGCTGAGAAAGTTCTCGGACTCTTTTTTCCAAATGGTGATTCGGGGACTATTGTATTTGAACACAAGGCAGGACAGGACAGGGACTAGGCGTATTTATATAGTGATTAAGATAAAGACTTTTCTATTCAAGAAGGTACTAGAAGAATATAGGATTTCAAAGATAAATTCCGAATTGTATTTGCACTGAAAAGTTAGGAAATCTTCCAAGAAGAAAAACGTTGGGAAGTGTGAAGTGTAAATAGAGAATCGGGCTGGAAAAGGTCCTTCTAAATATTCGAATAACGAGAAAAGGAAGTCGGAGGGCTTTACATAGAATAAAATTTTCTTTTATTGCCTGTAGAAATTCTCCAGTGCTATTTTCAATTAGGAAAGCAAACACTCTAGAAGACTTAAGAAGGCGTCGGGCGTCGTGCAAGGCTCTCTTAACAAATACAAAGTTGAGGGCGTTCCAATTCTATTCTATTCCATTATATTATTTCATCTTCATCTTACCTCTCAAAATCTTGGAGCAAATATCACACGGGGTGATCTTCTTGTAAGTGTACTCTTGGAAGATATGATTTTCGAAAATCTGGAACGACTCTTTGTTATCTTTCTCTTTCCCGTTTTTCCTAAGCAGCATACAGAATTCATTAGAAGAAAGCTTGGAGAAAATATCTTCTTTTGTTATTATCGTCAGTCTCCAGTCTCTCCAGGACTCGAAATAAATTTCAAAGGGGACATGTTATACCCTGGATATTTTAGTAAGAAGGCAGCCATGCAAGCATTACATTATCATCAGTACACGTCTAGGCGCTGAATACAGTAAAATTTGGCACAATTGTTATCGGATTACTGCTCTTGTATTACATGTCTTCAATTTTAAGCCATACGTACGCAAAAGAATGAAAAGTCGTTATGTTTTCCCGACTTTGTCGAACTTTCTTGTTGAAAAGTAACTAAGGAAAGTCGGGCACTTTGATTAACGGATGTACTGATAGTGAGTCGAGTTTTTTCAACACATTATTAACATTTGCTATTTTTCAATCAGAAAAAAATTAAACGGACAATGTGCCGTCTAGCAACACAACACCGTGTTGCACGTGTGCTCAAATACTCCAAGCTCAAGCTCTGTAATTTGCTCTGTGCTCTTTGCTGTAAAACTACTTCGTAATCTTATTTGCCAGTACGACACAAATGAATTAAATTAACTTTTCAGCCCGTAAATTAAATTTGATATTTTAAGCCGGATAAAAAGACATCATCAGAAAGAATATAAATTGTGGGAAGGAAATCGTAACGGATTCTCTAACCATCTAAATATTCTCTTCTTAAGCTAAGAAATAAGAAACATGTTGAAAAGAAAACCGATCAAGTTTCAGCTTAAGTAAGCAGAAGAAAGTTTGCAAAGGGGAAGAGTAGTTCGAACTTTACATTCGTGGTTTCTCTTGAAAATCTAGTGCATGCTAATGATAACAAAACAAACAACTTTGGGGAAAAATAACTACGGGCTCATGTTGGTAGAGTGCGAATTGTGTAACAACCTGAAGAGTCGAAAGTATCGTACTCTGCTTCTTCCGAGGAAACTTGAGTGGATGGAAATTTTCCCTTCAGGGAAAGAAAAGACAAAAGCCTTCCCTGGTCTGGTAATGAAACTTATGCGTGTGTGCAAATCGTTGAATTAATGGTAATTGGGCCCACAAATTGGGACTGGTCTGCACGGTAAACTTTGTAGATTGATATGGCTGACTTAGCCTAACTACAATGTAATTGTGCGTTGGTACACATCGTATTTCCACTCAAGTCGAACGAACACCACGAATTCAATTCTTCCTAATTACCTACAATCATTTCCAGAAAGTTAGCCAAAGTCGTAATTTTATTTGCTTGCGTAAAGTTTTTTTGCGCCCATGCAAAATGAAAGTCGGAGAAAGCAGAGCTTAGCTGTACATTGCATTTTTGGCGTAATAGAAATAGAAGAAATGCAAACATTTTGAAATAAGCTGAGTCGTAAATTGTTTTATGCTTTTGACATGCAGAGAGCACTTGAGGAAAACGTGAACGAAAATATGTGAGAAACAATGTCCTTGCATTCAAACCCGGAAATAACGTTTCGGTACGACTTGGTTTTGGGTGGAAAACTGGGTAGAAAGGTGAAGCATCGAAAGAGAAGGGTTTGCAAGATATCATTTTGTTTCAGGTCGGTCACAGTTGGAATTGGAACCCAAACTACTGTATGTTTAAAATGAATAAGTTAAGTTGGGTGTACCTCATCATCATAATGGCGGTGACGGCTAGGAACATTTGATTCTTTGCTTTCGTCTCACCAAGCGGCCAAATTAGTAAAACATAAAAATAAGATTAGTGTACACAGCACAAATATTTGCATCAAAACCTCAGACACAAAGCTTAATCAAATTCTCATGGCCGAGTCTGTTGTTTAATAATAAAGCTGCCAGCAGAAGAAAAATGCGAAATGGTCTGGCATTGTTATGTTGGTAGAACATGTTACATTGTCGATCAATAATAGTAACAAGTATAAAACCCAGCAAAAAGCTTTAAGCGTTGAGAGTCAAAACATGATTAATATTTATTAAATAAGAACATGACCGCTCAAGCAGAGCAAATGAACTCAGCACTCTGGAGCAATTTTTGAACGTAAATACCTTTCCTCATGTATATTGCATGTTTTCTTCACAAATCTGATTAGTGGTTGGATTGTGATTGTTGTGTAATCTGGAAAATTAGGAAATATTGAAGGATACTCACTTGTCGAAAAATTCTCTCGGAGGTAGGGTCGGTTGAGGAGGTGCGGGTGTTTTGAGACTCCTGAATGCACTCAACCATTTGGACTTCATGCTTGCAGTGGACGCAATCGACATTTTTCGATCCCGAGCCCCACTTGAGAGTGAACTACTCGATTCTCCACCACTCCCCCCCGGACCATCAGATTTGGCTGAATACAAATCTCTCTAGATTTAAATATTATAACAAATCCAATAAAATCAAGCTGACACGGCAATCTCGATTTTTATGCCAGTTGCAGTGATCTAATGTGACCAAAATGCACACTTGCTCATAGTGTACTGCAGTGCCTTGCTAAAGCCTAGAATTTCGCTTTTCTCCAACTTTCTCTAATGGCAATATTTTATCAATACAAAAAACCACCTTGGGGATAAATCATTATTTTCAAAGTTGCAAGTGCGTGTTTCAGTATGCAATTGCGAGTTCAATAGTTCCTAAAAAGAAAAATTAGGTTGCACTTGTGACTGCTCGCATGCTGAAGCTTGGCCATGTAGTTGTACACGAGATGATTTCATGTTAGGTAATCCTTCACGAATTGGGTTCGCTAGTAGTCGCAAGTTACACAAAGATATCGTAAATCCACGTCGAGCAAATGTACAATGTACGCCGACTTTGCTTCCATTGAAAAAACACGTGCGAAATTTAATTACACCGGTGAAACTCACGAAACTCTTGCAGAAATTCTACCTTGTATGCGTGAAGATGAGCACACGAGTGTGTAGTTGAATATTAAAAAGTACCTGAGCTTTGAATGCAGACAGGTGCATTTGGGCGACGCGAAGATCAAATCTTTTCATGCTGATCTCTTCTTGAAGCTCATTAGCTTTATTGAAAAGATTCGAGTCCAAACTCCTGGAAAAGCAAATAAAAGAGTTCAAGCGAGTGAGGATCTCTTTCCACTTTCTCAATGAAATCTTTCTAATTCTAGAAATCACTTTGAGGCGGGCATGAGCTCTCAGTTAGCAATTAGGCTTGAGTATTAAGGTCTTCCTACTCATACCCGTGACTTGATTGTTAAAGAAATAATTTTATTCAGGAAAGAGTCCAAAGTATCCAACAAACCCCACTCTCATAGTCAAAACAAAGTTTTTGAAGCACAGAACTTTTTGTTCCGGGCTACTGGACGTTTTAAATGAGCTGTTGTGATCCCAATTTAGTTTTTTAGCCAAACACTTTGAGAATAACTTACTACTGTATGCTCAGGACATGCTTGAAAAACTTGCTCTTTTGTAGTTTTTCCCATTGCTTTAATAAACTTTGATATTGACAGGTGCCTGGAAAAGTGGGTCGCGTCGCCTAAAGATAATCGTATTGAAAATCCATTAACAGTATCACTCGGGACAAAAATTTAGGGGAGGAAACCGAGGACATTTGCTGAATTATCTAAAAGCAACTGGAAACCAGGGTCGGCAGAGGCTTAATGAAGTATTCAGAAAGCTTCAAAGGAAATACGCAAGGTGTTTGTCTGCCCCATAAAATGATGAGAATTGGTTAACAAAAGAGTGGCTGGTTTTGTCCGACGTGACATTAATGAGCTCACCTCTGCTGCATTCGAATGAGTGCATCAAGCGAGTCTTGCAATTGTCTCATTTCAGATTCTAGGTCTCCCATCTCTTTCTTCAAAGATTCATGCCGATTCCTGATTGAGGCAGACGCCAAACGGTCTTGCACCACTTCGTCCTTCAATACTGGCACGTGAGATTGATCCTAGATTGCAAATAGTACAAAGCATCAACTTCAATTCAGTATACGTTTTTTGTTTCCACCCAATACCTATAATACTTTGTTCATTTATTAATTTGTCCTGCCTGAAGGATGAATTTCATAGCATAGGAAATGTTTAATTCACTTGATTTCAGCTCAGTTGTAACTGACAACCTTTGGCGTCTTAAATAAAACAGGAGGAAGCCCACATTTACTTTGCTTTCTTCGTCAAATATTTCTATCTTCGCCTCGGCTCTACCACCGAACCACGTTATGAAAGAGAGTCTTCCTTTTATCTTGCATTTTAAGCAAGTTTTTCAGAACAATGTCGGAAGCTCGGGGATCACTTAATCATAAAGGTTTAACGTGGTACGTGCCCAATTTGTCAGGCTTTACATGCGTGAAATGACTTACACTCATTTTTTCTCTACATTTTATTGGGCGTACAGCCGGTCTAAATTGAGCAATTTAACTAGAAAAACAACTATTTTGAGGGAAATGCCGGTACCTCTGAAAAAAAATTAATATGTATTTCTCCAGGCTTCAACTTATTCGTTCGGATACCGTATGGTTTCGCTGTCAAGTTAATTTCGAAAGGCAAAATTTGGATAAAAATTTTGGAATCCAATTAAAAATGTGTTAATGAGCTTGGCTTACATGCAGCTAACCCCTTGCCTTCTTTTGTTTTTTTAGTAAACCGAGGAATATGCCGCAGGTTGAGTGAGATGAAAAGAAATTGAGACACACAGCCCAATTCCTTTAGTAAATGAAATTATAATGACGCTTTCTGTTTAAGGCTAAATTAATGTCAAAGGAAGACGAGTGACTTACTATGGCTGTCATATCTCCACCCTCTAAGACTGGTCGAAGTGGAGCCGGAAGAGTGAAGGCGTGCCTTTGGTTAGGCAGAGGAATCACCGTCACACATTTGACGTACTCTTTTAAGTCTTGTATTCCACTCACATTTCGGCACACCGTAGACAAATTCTCATACCGGCGACCAGCCTCTTGCCCCTGCCAAAATATTTACATCATTAAAACATAATACTACCAATTTATCTTGTAATGAATCTTGGTATGGCAATGTTCATTATAATATTATTCACAGTATTGATTACGGATATCGAAGCTAGCACTTTTCGGATAACGAGCAAGCAGAATTTTGACACACCAAACCAAATCATGTTGGCTTACATATCTTGCCAACAAAACTAGTGCTATTTTTTGTTCGAAAAGGAAATTTGGTACTTATGGCAAAGCCCAGACTTTAGGGAGCTAAGGTAAGGAAGAATCTTCAATTTTTTGAACCCAAGAAAACTGATATTGAATATTGAATTTCTCTTGGGAATCTCTCTGGTGATCTATAATGAATTTGGCTAATAATGTGAAGG
>JAQGCM010002073.1:0-12379 GCA_034699705.1 Hymenaphorura dentifera
AAGCGATTCGTCCATTGTGCAAGACCGACAACTCGGCGTGAGCTTGAGGCAGCTTGCACCTTTGCAGCTTTGTTTGGTGCTGAACATGACGTGTTCCTGGACGAAGAGCACAAGGGCAAATTCATATTGCTGAACAGACAAGTGAAGATAACTGAGTTCACTCAACCCTTTCTCCAAGCCGTTCGTTTTGCAACATTCAAATTGTTCAAGAGAAGGTTGAACATAGCCCATGAAGGACCAGATACGCTACACGTCAACACTACGAGCGTGGAAGAATTTTTTGAAAGTGCTCTTCGATTTCCGTCCACCGATTGACTTTGCTTTTTGTCTTATTGTTTGAATTTGCTACTCAATAAAATACGAACTTGATTCGACATAAGAATAACAGTAACAATATATGATTACCAGGTCCACCTTTTCCGTGTTCACCTTGCATTACACAACGGAGATTAACCTCGGATGCTGCATGGCCTAATTCAAAAACATTTGAAAATAATTACGGTTGACAGTTTTTGCAGAGTTGTCTGTTGTCAGAATTTATTGTCAATTGTGGTACTATTTTAGAGCACACAAGCCACAAGCGCCTTTTAAATGTTGAATGCGAATGTTTTTATGTAATATACCTTGAGTTTGTGGTGCCCCATATTGTACTATTCGTGTAATTTGTTCGTAGCTTTCTTCCCCTTGGGGGGCTAGCCCTGAATAATTAACTGAATCTCCTTCATATTCTGACTCTTCGTCAGACTCACTTTCGTATTGTTCTTCCTGTTCATCATTTTCTCCTTCACCCTCACTATTTTCTTCATTTACAGAGTATTGAACTGAAGAATTTTGTCTCCACATTGTTGCTCAATTTTAACTGTGTCAAACGGATGAAACTGATCAGTTGTGTCAAAAATGTGAATTTGAATATGATATGCGTTCACATTATCTAAAAAATCCTTTTTTTCAGGTCGCAATTATTTTTATCTCTCATGCTTTCTTACACTCATTTTACATTGAATGAATAAATTTGACTTTGTTGCGTCTCCCGCCGGCCTGAAGGGTGTGAAGGTAGGTTTTCGGTCCGGCTTTAGTCATTTTAGTGAAATCCAAAATATTCAATAGTTTTATAGTTTACTCATGCAAACTTAGCAGATTTTATTTCATTTTCATTGAAAATTTACAAAAATATGGAACAAGTATAGAACTTTACTTGAATAAAAATTTATTCATTTTCAGGGATACGTGATCTTGGTTTTAAAATGTTTGAGCAAGCTGAGTTCACGTGAAATGCTTTCCCCGAAAAGGAAACCCGCATTGTATTTTAGTTTGGTGAGTTTGGTCCATACTACAACGCTATAACCTAGATTTCTAGATTTCTAGAATCCAAAATGTCCAACTAAACGCTCAAATTAAATTCCGGTCTTCCGCAGGAATATTCCCATCGGCCAATTAGTTGTTTAGCCTAACCTGTAATTCCCATTTCGTACATTCAGCTTAGTTCATCAGTTTCTAAAATGTCTGGCTTCAGGTCGAGAGTTTCTTCAGTGGAAAAGTGCGGAGGCGGACTGTGGATATCATCATCTTCATGACTTGCGTTAGTAGTCGTAGGATCTTCCATCTGAAAATCTGGAATTGGTTTTCTTCTTAATTTCTCGTAATCGCGACGTCGAATCGAGAAAGCTGAACTTTTGACTTTTGCAGATCTTCGTGGATTACTCACTTTAGGGAGAGATGTATCCGCCTGTGCTAATTCCACCGAACCTTAAGAAAAGGCAATCAAACCATCAGTACATTAACTCAACAATTGCAATTTGCTCCCGAAATCAATTTGTGGCCTTGGCTTAAAGCAGTAACCTAAAAAAATTAGCAACTTTTCAAAAAACCTATGAAAAACATACCGCGGAGATAAATTGACTTGACTCCAAGACGCTTGGGCCGAGATGAATCTAAGCTTCGGTTGGCAGATGACTGCTTAGCTGAACACTTATTCCTAGCAGCATCAACACTGCGTTGCCATTGCTCTATTTTCTCGGCGATTTCTGAAGTCAATACTCCATCAAATTCCTCCAGTATTGACTCTGGCAATCTATCCAAAATCACTTTGGCTTTTTTGAGATCTTGGGCATTGTCAGGTATTGAAGAGTCATCCCTATTCAGCTGATTCCTCCTGCGATTTGTTCTCGTTTTCTCTGGGAGAACGTAGGGTCTTCCTACAACGGCATCAATAGAATCGCAAACTCGAGAACGACGAGCCACAATAAGTTCACGACTCTTGCTGGAAAACTCAGGTTTCGTGATTGTTTTGATATTGTATTTCCCAGCTAATTTCAATCGTTTAATTCTCCTGCCTGCTTTCGAATGCGGACTAGGAGATATTCCTGAAGAACAACCAGCTCCAGCTGGTCTCGCCCTAATTTCTGCCGCCGTTCCCTGCTTCTTTGATTTTTTCGCAGGATAAACTTTCAGAGGGATTTCTGTTTCGTTTTCTGGTGAACTTCCTTCGAGTTTTCGCTTTCTTTTAGAACCAGGCCGTGATTGGGATGAGGGTCGACCTCTACGTCTGGCAGGCAGGTCCGAAACATTATCCTGATCTCCTTGGGTATCACTTTCACCTTCACTGAACAAGTTCTTTTTCAATTTCCGTTTTTCTGGTGGGTTTATTCCAGTCCTTTTCTCATAAAATATTGTGCTGTGCATATCCCCTTTCTGCCTTCCTTCACCCACAGCCCGAACCAAATTTACTTGATGGGCTTCAGCAAGGTGTGCACTTGCTTCAGATCGAACTGCAAATCTCTTCCAGCATTTAAAGCACGCGTAGGGACGTTCCTTTTGATGCACTTCTTTATCGTGTTGTTTCAGCAGACCTTTGGTCAGGAAGAGTTTGCCACAATAGAAACATGGTAAATTTGGATGTTTCTGAAAATATAAAAACATGCATTGAAAGGACAATAGTTACTATTGTGAGCTTTACATATTGTAGATTTTGTGGCAGACTAATAATGAATGCTTACCGCTGCGCAATGACGAGAAAGAGTTTCTTGGGAACTGAAACACCTTGGGCATTTGTCGCAAACGTATGGCAAAATAGTGGGTGCCGGTGCCCCGTCAGCAGCTATTATAACTTCTTCGTGCTTGATAACAAACAATTCAATATTCGATTTGAATTTAGCTGCTTCAGCTTCTGCTATTTTTCATTTGAATTGCCTTACCATGTGAAGGCGATGCCTGCGGAAGGACTTTTCATTTTTGAATATCATCTTACAGTCATGGCAGGCAGTGGGCCGACTTAGATCATTTTCTGTCAAGTGAAAATTCGACTTGTGCTTTCTCCAAGCACTTTCCTGGGTAAACCTTTGTTGGCACACAACGCATTCATGAGGTTTCACAACGTTGATATGCCTCTCCATATGTCTGATCAAACTCTGTCGTTTCCGGAATCTCTGCTCGCAAACTGCGCAAGCATGAGTTTTTTTCTATCGTGGATCAAAATACAAACTTTAATACAAAATGTTAAACCAAAATTAGCACAACTTATGTTATGTATGCTATAGCTTACGCTTACGGGCACTTGATGACCATCTAAACTCTCAGTATTATATGCGACCAAGCCTTGATTCCTGCAAAGCCAAGTTAGATATAAAAATTATACGATTTCTAACATCAAGGAAGGGGGTATCGCGTATCGGTTATCTTACTGCTCCGAATTTTCTCCATCCTGGGAGACGTCCACCAGTTCTATTACATCAGAGTCTCCGTCAAATTCCATCCCCATTTCTTCAGCGTCAGAGTGGCTGATGACAAATGTTTGCTCAATTGTTGAATTTTCAGTTTGTTCGGCGGTCTGATACTGGGTGCGAGGGATGATCATATACTGACCAGGTTTTAATTTGAGAGAATTCTCAACGTATCCAGATGTATCAATGGCGTCATTGGAAGGACCGATATTTTGCGAATCACCTGAAAAATTAACTAAAGTTGTTAGAAAACAAACAGATAGAAGATCTAAGGATTATGCATTTAGCTATAACCAACTTACCATTGGCAGACGGAATAATCGAATTTAGTGCAATTTGCAGAATTTGAGCCGTAGACTCGATTGACTGAGTTTCTTCTTCTTCATCATAATTATCTTCGGGAGCTTCTACTTCTGAAGAAGTTGCGTTTGAAGCAGCAGCAGCAGCCAATTCTTCCTGGTTTTGCTGAGGTATCGTGTACACGCTGGTCTCGCCCTCATTTTGTATTTGAACCAATGTGACTTGTTCCGCAAAATCTTCTGCATTCAGAACCATGACCTCTATTTCGGTTTGCTCTTCCCCCGGCCGCGGCCCCGGTAGCTCCTCAACAGTAGCAGCCTCCATTTCTTCAACCCTGTTTGTACAACAGGTAAAAATATTTGATTTGCCATAAGTTAAAATTAAAAAAAAATATCAAAATTAATTACAAAACAACAATCAGTTAAGTACCGTCCGGCAAATTGCAAGAATGAAGAAAAGATGTCACAAAAATTCAAAAACTAACTTCAGCCATCTGAAGACTGACAGGAACAACCGAATTTTATTTTTAGAAACTAAATTTACATTTAAATATTGGCTCGACTCCGCGGCAATCTGTGATTCCAGGAAACCCATTGCGTTTCTTGCCGGCCGGTGAATTTAAACATCCATGTGGTTCATTTGGACGTTTTTAAAGAGTGTGCTGTGTTTTGACTTTTTAGTGATACTTATCTCAGTCCTTCCTTAATTTTTAATTTTTCTGATCACTGCTCACTTACTCAGCGTCAGCAGTGCTAACGACGGCTAAGAAGAATTTTCAGTTTTTGGTTAATTTTGTACCCAGTTTTGTTTTCAGGGTCAGTTTCAGAGTTTAATTTAAGGTAAGACTAAGATTTAATTGTTGATTTATTTAATGATGAAGACAAGGTGGTTTAAGTCAAGTTAGGAATTTTTTGAAATTCTTGCTACTGGGCTTTTTGGTTTCACTTTCTCATTTGTCATTGTCAAGTATCGTCGTCGGTACGATGGATTAAAGTCATGATTTTGAGCTGTAATTCAGATTTATTGTATGCATTTCTTTTATGTTAATTTCAGAGTCAAGTCTTCTAGACATCGGCTAGAGAAATGGAACTTCCTCAATTATCCCAAGCCGATGCGAATCTTTTGCTTGACAATGATGTCAGATTTGAAGATTTGGAGGAAGAATTGTCCCACAAAATAAAGGAAGGAAATATGGCCCAGTTTGTAACACAGCTCCTTCAGCAAATCCCACACATAAATTATTCGGGGTGAGACAAATTAGATATTTCTCAAAATAATTTAAATTAACTGACAAGTTGTGCATATTTCTGTTTGATGGTTGAGAACCTGAATGTAAAAACCTAATCTCAATTTAATGTTTAAAAATTGTTTTCAGAACCCGACAATCACTTTCATTCGCTATTTGCCTTCTAAATTTTTACATTCGCGAAAATTGTACGGGCCCAGTGATCGACGAACTGCCTCCTGATGTTAGCACAGCTATGTCTCAACTACAATACTTGGGAATGGATAAAATCATTCTAGATGGGGAAGAATTGGTTGAGAACGTCAGATTTGCATATTTCTTTACTATTATTGAGAAAATTATGTCGGAGATTGATGAATCAGTATGCCCAGTCGTGGCTTGGTGGAGACTTCGGATTTTCTTCTTGCATCAGAAAATATTAGAAGAGAGGTCTCAGGTTTGTTGGGAGAAGATTCAAAAGTCAAAAGTTGAATTTGAGAGTGTGTGCAGTCGGGTTCAGATTCCATCAGAACTTCTGGCCGTATTTTACGCCGAGCTGAGTGCAATTTACTCGTACTACTACGACATTGAAGGAGCGAAAGAATTTATTGCAAAAGCGAAAGAATTGGTTGGAATCAGTGTAAATCCAACAGGTAAATGTGTTCGTTTACTTTTGGCAGTGAATTAAACAATTTTATCGTAATCTTGACTTATTTTATGCGTCATACGTCATACGACACGAATACCAAAATGATAGCAGTTTTTTATTTATTCAGGTGTACTTGGCAAGCGAACGAAGTTTCAGCAAACTGATTTGGCTCAGTTAGTTCTACAAGTGGAAAGAACCTCAGAAGTTTCTGACACTTCGACCAATTTTCCCAGTTTGCGCACTCAAGTATTTCCACAGGTAAGTCATAACAAGACAAGTAACTATGAATTTGATGCTTATCATTAAAATTTTAAAATTTGCCGAACTCGCGTTAATGTCTTTTCATTTAAAGGCAGTGCTCTTGGAAGACGAGGTCCGTTTAGAGAAAATAAACATTTCCAATGAATTACCAACAAATACGCTGAGAGCCTCTGACCTGAGTGACATTCAACATCTGGTGATTCTTGCTGAATTGTACGTAGGATTGCACCAAATGTACAAAAAACTTATTAACGAATAAATTAATGCAATAATTCAATTATTTTTTTAGCCAACTCAAACAAACATATCTGCCTCCGGATGACATATACCTTGAAGAGTTACTCGCATACCTTAGCGTAATTATAAATTTTATCCATTCGTAAATATTAGCAGTCTTGACCTTAGAATTGCCAAATGCTGGCTGAGCAGTGCAATGAACTAATATGCTAATTTACTAATTGCTATTTGTGCTCTTTCCTTGACCAGTTCCTCATTGATTGTCCAAAAGTTTGGAGCGTCCAACTGGTTGCTTTGCTAAATCGATCTACCCTAGAAAAAACGCATAGACGTACAGTTGAGAGATCCATGAAACAACTTCAGGTACATTTGCATTACGAATATATATGGTTCAAACCATCATTTTATCAATTTTGTGTTAAGATGTTAACTATATATTTATTTGTCACGATTACATTACAGACCCTAAGCAGAACTCTTCAGTCTCAGTGCCCAGATGTTGGAGTGCGGCTAAGATATTTCTATGCAACCAGTATGCCAATGTGGTGGGAGATTGAGGTGAAAGAAATTTGATTTCCTAAACCGTAAATTAGAAGAAAGGCGAACTACCAAATAATTACGTGGGTGCTCTTTTTTCAGTCAAGCTTGGCCAAAATACTTTCTTCACTAAATCTGTACAAGGAAGCACTTGACATTTCCTTGAGAATGAGAAAGTGGGAAGACGTTATTCAGTGCTATACAGACCTTGGCCTTCGTCATAAGGTGAACAACCTAGTGCATAAATTAGAAATCGAGATTTCGTAATTTTTTTATTGTAAGTAATCTGGAACTGGGAGATTTGTTTTCTTGTGATGTGATTAGGCAGAAGAAGTAATAAGAGAGCAACTCAAGACGAACGAGAGCGTAAAGTTATGGACCTTGTTGGGAGACGCAACAGATAATACAGAATATTACGAGCATGCCTGGAAACTTTCTGACTATAAAAGTGCCAGGGCGAAAAGGCAATGGGGGTACTATTATTTCCACAAAAAAATGGTGAGTGATTTCCTTCACTTGGCGAAAAAACAGAGACTTTTTATAATCTATTTTACTTTATTTTATGGAAATGTAATTTAATTAAATTAAGAGTAGATAATTTTTCTCGCATCGAAACCATTTCGATTAAAATGATCTATCTTGTTAACAAGGTTTGCTTTTTCAGTATAAAGAGGCAGTCGAGCATTTGGAGGAGAGCTTGAAATTGAATCGACTAGAAAACCCAGCCTGGCTCCGTTTGGGATTTGCAGCTCTTCAAATTGAAAATTGGGAGGTTTCGAGTAAAGCTTATCAACATTCCACAGCGCTGGACGCAGATGTAATAGTTATGATTTTTTAAGCAGCTTGGTTCTTGGTTTTTTGGAACCCTGTAACTCATTTCCTTGTTTTAGAACTTTGAAGCCTGGAACAATCTTGCCAAGGCGTTCGCAGAATTGGGTTTCAAAGCGAAGGCTCTAAGAGCTTTGAAAGAAGCAACTAAATGCAACTTTGACAATTGGAAAGTGTGGGAAAACACCCTCGTCATCGCCACTGACTGCAAAGCTTTTGACGAAGTGATACGGGCTTACAATAGACTTTTCGACCTAAAAGGCAAATGGGTGGACGACGAAATTTTAGGATTGTTGACAAATGCCATCGTGACTGACAAGCCGGACTCAAGTGACAATTCGTCTCGGGAACGCTATTTGGGAAACGCACTGAAACTCTTCGGAAGGATAACTGCTTCGGTATGGACAGAAATTTCCAGACTCCACAACGCTAACTTTGCCACATAGCAATCAATGAATATAATGAAATTACAAGCCAATTTTGCCATAGGTTACGAACAATCCGAAAATATGGAAACTCTACGCCGACCTGATCTTGGTGAAAGCGGAAATTGACAAAATGACGGACCAAACTGAAGTTGCACAACCCTTGGAAATTACTTTGTATAAAAACGTAACTTATTCACAAAAGTCTGTGCAAGCAATCCTTGCTGATCCGAATTGGAGCAAAGCGGACGACGGACTAAATGCCGCAGTTGAATTCAGCTCAGAGTACATCAAAAGTGAGTTTTGCTTTTAAAATTGTTAGCCCAACTGCCCAACAAACTGGGACATAATAATTATGCCGCAGTTATGTTTAATTATTAAACATTTTCAAATGCTTTTTAAACCATGTTAGGTGTGCAACATTTCATTGAAGAATTTCCACTGTCGCCGAGTAAGACTGAGGCCTTAACCACTCTGCAGTTTACATTGAAACGAGTTTATGTCACCATCAAGGTGAGAACTTTTTGTTTAATTAATCAGTTTGGAACTGGTGGCCGAATTTAACATAACATTCCTTACAAATGCCCTACTAAATATCACCGTATAATTCTTTTTAACCAGAAAATTTGTGAGAGTGCCGTTCACTCGCAAAAATTTGAGAAACTTCTGGACACATTGAAGGAAAGTGCGACACGAATCGACGGCCTTAGTTTACCGTAGACTTACATTAAATTAACTACTAGTTCTGCATTGAAATAAACTATAAAGGCTATGACAAATGCAACTTTATAAATCACAAGTCTACCTGTCGTCATTAATTACTCGAAATCAGCAGAATCGAAGAGACTTTGATTAGCAGACGTATCCGGCAGGTTGGCTTGTTGGGACTGGGAAGTAGGGCGTACGAAAGCTTTGATCTGCTGACGTCGCTTGGGATTGTTGATCTCTTCCAGTGCCCGTTGTTTGTCCGATGAATTTAGAATGTACTGCATCTGCGCTGGGAAGTCGAATGCCTTTTTCCCAGGCATCATCTGTTTTTAAGTATTACCAAATCTCAAATGATTCAGGCAACGAGAGAACAGGCAATTGAAATTGAATAATTTGAAAACTCGATAAAGTCAGTACCATCAAAGTCCTGGTGAAAAGGTCCCATTTGTTGAATTCGACGTGACTTCGAGGACCCCAATAATAATGCATATTTGTCTCGCTACCCTGAGCATCCTTTGTTTCTCTTGAAGTCAAGTACAACGTTGTGACGAATTCCTGAAATAATTGGATATTTGAGCGTGTTTGTTTTACTGCTGCTGGAATTGTTCAAAATATTGCAAATTAGCACCTCACCTTGCGTAAAAATTTTCGGAAATCCGATTGCTTCACGTCCAGCACCGGGACAAATTGCATACTTTCGACCACCTCCCACAAGCTTTCTAAAATTGTTCATAAAAAATTGAGTTTGCAGTGATTAAGTGCAGAATGGACGAATGGAGGTCGGCTGTTCAATTCCTTACGTTCATCTAGCCCAGCGTCCAATCCTTTCAAGAACATCATGCCCAAATACATAAACAGCAGTGCTCTGACACAATTTTCCCGTTCGTAGTCACGAATATTTTGTCCTAGAAACGATCTATCGATGTACACGTAGTGGTTCATCAAGTAGGATGTTTTTAATGTGCTCGCCATGATAAGGCTGGGAAAACGAATGGTAAGATCTGCAGAAACTTCGTGTGTGATATCATTGTACGCCAGTAGCGTTACTCCGAAGATCTGGAACGAAGATAAAAAATGCAAATTCAGCCGTAAAAGCCATGCTTAGAAAGACTACATGCATGAATAGTAAAAAATATTTTATATTTGCTTACGTCCATCAAGTTGTCTTGAATCCTGGCGATGACCTTGTTGCATGTACTGAGGCCTTTGTGATCAGCCAAAATATTCTTTGCAAATTCACAACGTTTAATCGGAGTGTTATCAGAAAGAGTGAACCAGAGATAGGCTAGCCCTTTCTTGACAAAATCTTTCAAACGTTCGTCTTCTGAGATTTCGTTATCATCACCCTCTTGTGCTTGGCTCCGCTTGGCTGCTTTCTTCCTAACAGCTGGTGTATTGTTACTAGATTCGGATCCTTCGCTATCATCCATTTCGCAAAATTGCGATCTGACCTTACCCGGCATCTTTATCACCTCACTCTCACAGACTTGCAGTTTAACTTGTACTGGTGTGATTTAGCGAAAAATTAATTAAAAAATGTGCAACAATTAACAACCTATTTTCTGCAAGAATTGATCCAGCTCCAGGACAGGGTCTTCTACTCACTGCACTCGACTGTCGACTCACTCGTCGGCACTCAAATTCCGGCAATTCCGTCCGGCTGGCCAAGCTCCAACTTGAAAAATAAACGTCAGGAGCTCGGAGAATTTGAATTTGATGGACTTTAGGCGCGACTTCATTGTCAAATCTGAATTTTTTATTTTCATATTTGGCTCCATGTATCATCATTTGCGTGCAATCCGCCATTCTTTTTTTGTGCAAAAAGTATAACTTTTGCGAATGTGAACTAATTTATACTGTGGTTTTTTTTTCACGTAAAAACTTAGAAGTGAATACTGTAGCCAAAAAGCTAAATGAGCTAAAAAATCCAAATAGGGCGGTATTCTAGATTTCTGGAATTGTGTACTATGTAAATTGCTATTACTAATAACTATTTTCGGCAATTATGAATTTTGCTCATAAACTTGAGATCTGAATATGAGATTTTACATTGCAATGGAATTTTGTATTTTTTAAAACCAACAAGTTCAAGGCAAACGTCTTAGCAAGCGGCCTTGCAAATTCTAGAGCTCAGTTGTATTTTTTTTCCAAATTTGTAGCCTGAAAACTGGGCTGTTGGATTCATAACCGAGAAATTTGCAAATTTTCAGGTCAGTTAAAATTCCCTGTGAAGGGTCAATTTTTGTGTTCATTTTTTTTTATTCGAGCATTCTCAGGATTATGTCATTTAAGAAACCCGTTAGCCAGGCCCAGCAAAGTCCTAGTCGAGCCTGAGTCGAGCCCAACAAAGGCCTAGCCAAGCCCAAATTTGACAGCCTTAATGAATGAGAAGGCAATCAGATATTCGATATTGCGTGATATTTATCGCAGTGATGATTTATTACTGTGCTCGCAATATTACTATTGATACAATGAATTAACTAGATACGCACACCACACACCTCATTCACATCAGATGGTTTATCAAAATTAGTACCCTTTTACTGCAAAATAAAAAAATCCTAATTACGCAAAAATTCACTGGCCAAAACAACTTGTACTGGTCAACTTACGCAATGATAGGATTTGTTTCAAAACTTAAAAAAGTAAAGTTCAATCAAGCAAATCAAATTCCTAAATTATCTTGGCACAGAAACATTTAAAAAAAACAGCAGAGCTGGTGTAATATCAGGAATGCAAAATTCTCCATGAAATGGTACAGAATTGGTTCTTTCAAATGCAAATAACAAAATTGAAGCTAGACTGACCGAGTCATACAAACGAACAAAATTCTGACTTAAGCTGAAGAGTTGGTGAAGGAAATGGTAAAAACTTCGAGCTCATCTTGAGCAAGCAAATGGTAAATGCATTAATAATAAACTTGGACTTCGCTGACTTCCTTTTAAGCTAAGCTTAAGGAGTCAAAAGGCCAGTCATGTTGTCAATTGCAGTAACTGTTGACTTAGGGTCAGGATAACGTGAACTCCATTGAGTGTGTGAGCAAAGTGTTGTGTCCCAACTGTCAAACCCCTTCTCGCCAAGTTTGACCAATTCGTCTTCGGAAGCAGTATTTGTGTTTCCGTTGCTTTTCCACCGACCAATGTATGGCTGACTTATGTCTTCCTCTCTGCACAAGTCTTGTAGCAAGTAGAACCTATTCGGAGCAAGGAAGCAAAATTCAATCAGATATGGCCTTTGAATTTCTAACTCAAACCTCAACCCCCACTTACTTTGAAATTAGACTATCGTCAATGGAGCGGAGTTCTTCTTTATCTGTTTGGTCTTGGCGTTTCCGAGATAATGTGCTGAAAACGAATAAAAATGTGCGAAGGAAAATTAGATCGGTTTTAATAATGTTAATGTACTGAGTTTGTTTTACCTTCCTTGACTGTGGAAACCCAGTGGGACTATCAGAAATTGGGTTTGAGCAATAAGGCGAGTCTCAGTGTCA
>JAQGCM010002074.1:0-12374 GCA_034699705.1 Hymenaphorura dentifera
TGTACAGGACTACCGTCGCACAATAGTGTTTATTAGTTCTAATCGAAATTACCATTTTCAAATTTGGTTCAATTCAAGTCAAGCTCGTTCATAAGTCAAAGTCCAAGGGGCAGCGGAACCATTCGTAGTTTGATGTTTTAAGAATTCAATGGATTCACACATGTTGTGATCATATGTAGATTAATGTACCAATTTTTCCATTTGCAATAAATTGAATAGTTGGCCAAATTAATACTTCCTAGAGTCGGTTCAAAAACTTGAGCATTTGAAATTTGAGGCATTGCTTTATACTAGATATTTACTCCTCGCTGGCGCTGCTGGAAGCCCTACACGACGATACGGCGATGGGAGCTAGCCGAGCAGTTTGCATCAAATTCTGAAAGAACTTGAAAAGCCTAAACCTTGATTTGTCAAACTTCAAAGAAGTCTAGGATTGACTACTGGTCCAAACTATAATACACTCTTTCCTTGAGCTTTTCGAAGTGAAAGTGAAAATTGGAAAACTAAGCCTAGACCTGCGACTTACAAACATGGAGCTCATAATCTCTAGCAACCTTAAAGCCCAAAAACTAAAGTTGTCGACAAAAATGGATGAGAACGGCAAAGAAATTTGTTTCAACAATGCTGACTCTTTATCATGGTTCACATGCATTCGTGCTGACTCATTTTGACTGACATGTTCATGACATTTAAAACTACGTTGTACGTCAAAGTTGTGCAAACACATTTCAATTTTCAGTGGAATGTCGAATGTGTACTTGTTTACGACACCATCATCCAAAAAATAGTCAGTTGACCTTGTTGCAGTCATCTTATGCGTTTGCCATATAGAACCGTCAGTGAACAATCACATTGGTGTAATGCTTACCTACACAGCATTTTATTATAGTTATTATTTGGACACTATTTATAAGTACCCAGTAAATGTACAATGGCAGAGGCACAGAACTCAGAAACTACTCAAGACAACAAAGTATTAGGTCATACCTGTCCTATGTCAGTAAGCAGTCAACCTCAACTGCGAAATAAAGCCACTGTCGCAGCAAAAATGCTTTAAAAGAAAGATGAAGAAGTCATTGCGAATGAGAGTAATTTTGTTGAAATCCGTTCTTTATTCTGCCAGTGGTACTTTCATATTTTAATCACAGACTGCAAAGTCAAACAATATTGCATAGTAGACATAGTTAAGCACGTCAAAGAAAATGAAAGTTCAAAGAAATATAACAGATTGAATCAAGCAATTCTACGGCATCTTTTAGGCGAATTCTCGTATTTCGAGCATAATAATATGATTGATGTTAGATTTGGTCAGCCGTGAAAGCATGACGAAATTAGCTTCCCATCCTGGGAACACTATTATTACAACCTGACAAGGATTGTTTTTGTGTTTGATACTGGATAAAAATGGCAAAATTTGAAATTATCCCTAAATTTTGCAGGAATGACCTAAATGCCGTAATGCCGAGCTTTATTGATGGCCTTTGACAACGTAGCATCTCGTTACAGCAAGAATATTCCACTGAGGCACTAAACCAAACAATGCAATGTGTATCAAATTTGGATGTCTTGATTAACATTGCAAAGGAAATTATTTTGAATATCCAAGCGGAAAAACTGTTGAGTTGGAGACTTCAAATGCTGCGTCTGTTCTCTAACTATTTCCGTAACAAGTTCAAACATAGTATCAAATACATGATGGAACATGGCTGCCACATAATTCGTTTCGGTTCGACCTAAATTGATTGTGGTCCTGTGGAGAACTTGAATGAATTTATTTCTCTACATGTCGCCTTCAGATTTCTTTGGAAGGAAAAGTGCAAATATAAAATTGCAGGCAGGCAGTCAGATAAAGACGGGAAAGACGACTAACGTCTTGTGCGATCATCAAACTATAATCGGGTATTAGAGAGTGACAGAGAGGAATATTAGAAAATCGTTAATAATCAACAGCAGAGTGTCATGGACGAGTCTTAGAAGAGATAGCGGAACTAATCTACCTTTTTATATGGAAGCGATGGGCTCTCGGGAGTCTTAGCCTGGCCTGGGAAACGGTCGGATTTTCCCTCATCAATCAACTCCTTGACAGAACATAAACCAGGTTGTGGGGGTTTGCATCCTTCTCGCTAACCTCCAACTTCAATCTCACCATGGCGTGGCATTCATGCAAATCAGTCAAGGAACAAATCTACTTCTGTTACCGTCAAATGGAACACCCCCCGTCTCTATGTCTACAGCACATATGAACTTCTCATGTTTCTATTTTCAATTCCATAATTGAACGTTTCAGGAAGTCAAGAAATTGGGCAGATTTTCCTATCAAGAACTTTGATCAATGACTTACGCCAATACTTTTCCAATTAGGTTTTATTTCGAGTTTGATTTATTTCGGTAAAGCGGCAGACGAAATGAAATAGCTAGTTCTTGTTTACAAGTTATAACCTACTAAGCGCTGTTTTCAGTAGTAGTAGTAGTTACTAATATGAAATTTGCATTGAATCGGAACCTCCTTTGATGTGTAAGATTACACGATGTTCCCTGTCCATCACTCTTCGCTCATTTTGAAGAAAATTCTTATCGCGAATAGATTCCTGAGATATGATGAAATTATAGTCATTCATGTCTAAGTATTTAAAGTGCTTAATAGGGAGTTGGGGCAACTTGACGTAAAACTAAAACCTACGACGTAAACCTAATTTTTTCCTATACTCGTAGTGATATTTTTACGTTGCACGTCTTAAGTTTAAGTTTTACGTCAGGTTGCCCAAACTCCCTAATCTCTCTTGCTTTCTGGACACGTAGCGCGGGGCGCTAGTAATTTCTGTGTAATAATGAATGCCAAATTCCTTCATCTCATAATATAATTACAAGGACTTCAGTTAAGGGCTTGCAGGTGAGGCAGTGCTAATTATTATGCCGGCTTTATCTTGTCTTCCGCTTTAATGCAATAAAGGATGTCCAAGATATATGGTCATTACGAACGTATTAAAGTTGCACTTATCTAATCAATATTTCCGGTCGTCGGTTTATTCTTTTAATGAGTTAATTTTTCCTGTGCGATCCAAGGGTTGAGTGTACAGTTCAACTGCTGTGGGCTTGGTTTAATCCCACACTCTACTCGAGAATCATGTCATTAGTAGTCATTTGAATTCCAAGATGATAATATAGATTTTGCTGGCAAACTTGACTTTATTGCATCATTATCACACACATTTCTTGAATGACGGGTCGAGATCAATTTGTATTGTACAACATAAACAAGTTTACTTTAAACTTGTAGAAAGTATGTGATTATACGTACTTTTATTGGAAGATAATTCTCTAGTATTATCCGGGATTTTAATCTTATTCACATTCTATATTGCTTTATTTTCTTTGACCGAAACAAAACACAATACAACAACAATACAATACAAAAAGTTCAACTACTGTTACGGGTTCAAGTATTCATCAAGTTGAGGAATTTGTCATCTGCCTATTCTATTCAGTTCAGGACCTGGATGTCACCGTCACAAGGAGTCCCCACGTGCCAGAATAGTCTCGTCCTGCAATTTGGCAATTGTATTAATGGAAATGATAAAAATATGCCCTTGTAACTAAATAACGGTGTACTTAAAAATAAAAATACATATACCGAATCTTGCTTTATTATGATAGAGCGTGCCAAGAAGACATTTTTGAATATATTTACAACGGAACGTATATTGCAAATTTTGCGATTCGCAGTATGCAAGTTGCATTGAGATCCTATAAGATCCCCAAAACAGGGAGATTGTCGTTTATTCATTTGAACGTGCTTTCCTTTCTCTTTTTGCCGTAATGTGATGCTCAGGCTGACAAAAGTTGACATTGGAAGGAGTCAAGGTGGAATCCTTATACCTAGCATAAAATGATCAAATGGCACTCACTAATCATAGTGGGGTGTTGTTGTTTCAATTTCAGTCACAATTTCCACTTCTTCAATTAAAAAAACAAAGCGATAAAGCTAGTTCCAAATAGTAGGGTTGGTTACTTTCAATTTTCATTTCACCAGTTCAAGTTAGTCCCAGTTCCGAATAAATCCCAAAAGTTGATGTTTCACCGTTTCAATATTTTCTGACAACAGAACTTGTCTCTACAAATATCGTACTTCTTGGACTTTTAAAATAATTTCGTATTGCCGTCTCCTATTCATTAACACTACTACCGCACATCATTCACAATTTCTAGGCAGGATAGATTTTGATGTCCAGAGGTTCAGTGAAGAACAAGCGCCCTACGATGAAGCTTACAATTTGCCTGACGAATTTGTCAAAACTTACTGCTCGATTGCTGAGCTAACTTGGCGACTGCATAGCCTTGCATTTCGTTGACTCTTTGAAATTGTAATTGGGCTCTTCCGATCTCAATCCATTTCCTTTTCACATTCGTTCCTATCTTTACTTTGAACGACTTTGTTTTTACGTTGTATTCTCCAAAGAAAAAAAATTTTGGCTCCATTTTCGGTTTTACAAAAATATTCATATTCAGCCACGATTGGTGTAGTAATCGGTTAATGAAAGTCTGAATGTGGAGTGGAAAATAATGACTAAAACGACTGTTCAGTTGAATGCGACGTTGGCGTCCATTCTACTACTTTGATTGTTCTTGGCAAAAGTGCAAAATTCGTTCGTTAATCCCGTCCGCTCACAAAATACTCGATTTTCAAATTGTAATTGCTCTACCCAAATTATGAAACTAATAGAGCAATAAACTCTGTGAACATGAAATAATAATTTCATCCTAATTGCACAATCTCGAGGGCTTGTAAAAGGTTCAACTCGACTTTCCAATTTGTGCAATCACGAGCAATTCAGGTCACTAATTTCCTTTTCCTACCGACACAACAATGGAACAGAATGATTCGAATTAGCTGTAGCATTATTACTAATTATTATGGTGAAAATGAGAGCGTATAAATGCATGAGGTTAAGCCTTTCTAGTTGTGTGCAACTGCAAAGGACTGCAAAGTCTCCGTCCATAAACTTGCTAATGCTAGAATACTTTGTAGCCAAATGGCATTCATCGCCGTTCGTTATTGCTTCCATGGAACCAACCGAACCACCACCACCGCCACTGCACTGTCGAAAGACACAATACAATAGAACCGCCGACGTTGAAATGCAATCACAAGAAAATATTACGAGAGCTCCAGTCCTGAACTTGACTCCTTGCCTTGCCTCTCCTTGTTGCTTTTCTGGAGAAAAGGATTCTTCTCATCTCAAGTTGCTTGCTGTTGCTGTAGAGACTTTGCCGGCATCCACGATTTTCATTATGATACAGTACCTGTACAATTCATGTCGTCTTAAGTTGCACTTGCTAAGGTAGGGTGTTCCTCATGTTGTCTTGGACATGGAGATAAGCGGAGAAGGCAAAGCATTGCTTTGCTTTTGCCCGTATGAAATAAATAGAAAATAGCGAACTCTGTGCTCTGCTCTGCTTTCCTTCCAGCCCAGCCGAGCACTGCATACATACAAGCATGCAGCACACAAAGCAAAAGAAAGTTGGTAGAGTTTTGAAGAGAAAGGAGAAAGCAGCAGCAGGCTGTATTGTGTGAGACAGGGGCAGAAGAAAGCAGCACACGAAACATAAGCACAGGCACAAGCACTTGTTTCATTCCAAAGACATAAATATTTCAGAATCCATACAAACGCGGGAAGGCGTGACCTTCTTATGGGTCCATTTACACGTACGTACGTACCGTATGAACTGCAGCACTGCATTGTACGCGGCGGACGGAGATAGCTCCTCTCTCAACAATAAAGGCTTATTGAAAAATAACAAGGGGAGGATGAGACAATATTACATTTTGCTCGTTCCATCCAACAAAACATGAGATGAGGTAGTAGCAGTAGCTGTTGTAGTGAACGTGAACTATGGACGTGGCAATTATTTTTTAGGATGTGGATGTACAGGTACGAAACGAAACTCTGGTTTTCCAGAAGAAAACAGGACGACGACGACGACGGACGGACGAGTTTGGAATTGGATGCTTGCTTTGCTTTCTCCCCTTTTTTTCCTTCTTCTTCCCAAAGCTCGAACTGGAAACTCATTTAATTAGGTCCATTACTGCCTATGAGTTGGCTACGGAACACAGTACACAAACAGTACAGTAAGTTGAGAGTCGCATTCGCATTGTGCGAGCGAACGAACGTGCTACGTAGAAATCTTTTTTTCTCGCGATTGAACTCAAATTTATTTAGCCTTAGCTTCCTATTCTTCACGGTATTGCTTTGCTCCGTGACTGAGTTTTGGCCAAGTTTCATGACAAAGTGCAGTTTAGGCAGTACTGATTTGGTTGTGCTTGCATGCTCTGTCGAATTAATCATCCAAGGCCAACCGCTGCTCCTGCTCTGCATAAACACAATTCCCACAATTACTCACCACAGCATTACGTAAAAATTTCATGTGTGCAATATGCAAATGTAGTATATCACTGGGCTTCATTGCTGTGCTGTGCTATGGGATCCCGATCGGATTGTTCGCGTGCGTCATTGTCGAGCCCTACAAGGTTCGTGTCAAAATACAAATGCAATCCCTTTCTCATTTGGACCAAGTACTCAAAATTTTGATTTTTTTCCTGGCTCCACGTCTATATTGAGGCTTTAATAAAAACGAGCCTTCTTTACAATTTTTCCTCCATCAATTTGATTGAGATTTATTTGCCAATTTTGCTGATTTAATTGAGCTTGGCTCGTGTCCCTCTCCCACGCAAGTAAAGGAAGAAGGATCAAAGATAAATCGTAATTGAATTTGATTAAGTGTGGGCTACTCGGAGTAACTGGAATATCCACAATTCTAGGAAGATCTATGATTTCTGGCAGGTATCCGAATTCATGCCATACCATGGAAGCCTTAGCTGTAACTACATACATGTACGTGGTTGATGAAGAATTTCCACGACGAGCTCATACACCATTAGTGCAGATGCTGTTGAGGACGAGGGGTAGCAAATGCTGCAGAGAAGAGCGGCGGCAGGCAAGATCTGAGAAGGACGTCAAGTGTGAAATAGAAAGGTATCAATCTACGACGAAGGGATGTGTAAAGCCAGCCAGAGAAAAGGTGGTTCAAAAACGTTGATGCCAGGATGCCACCAACAAAGAACGGTACGAAATGAGATGAGATGTTGGTTGAGTTTGACGGTGAATCGAATGAGAAATCGATGCTCGCGATGGTTAGACGTTAGGAGTATGCATGCAAGCATGCATATCACATTCATACATCAACCCGCCGCCGAACCAAATCTCCGTGGATATACGAGGGCGATATGTGCTGTGCTGGTGGTGAAAGCAGGCAGCAGGCAGGCAATGTAGATCATTGGATCTACGATCTACATAAGAGCTGCGAACGACGAACCGTGAAAGTCCACCGACGTACATTACAAGGAAGCGAGGGATGTAGCATGTACTATGTAGCTACCAATTTATGCTGCGGAAAAGTGTCGAAGCGAAGGTAAAGGTAAAGCATCATTTTCCACCTTTAGATTTTGTGCAAGTCTTGGTAACATAAGCCAACCTGTACGTAATAATAAGTAAATGGAAATTCTTATATCTGAGTGCAGATAGAATGGCACATTTTATTTCTTCTGGAAAGATGATAAATAGATTTTCGATTTCCTATCTGCCGATGGATGCGACGACGACGACGAGGTCTCATGTACATGTACAACAGTTACCCCTAACGGAGAAAAGACAAAGATACACAAGACGATGACACAGAGGAGAAAACGTAGGAACGTAGGATGGATAAAATTTCCTTTCTTTGTCGCTCAAGTTAATAATCTTTTTCTTCCTCGTCAGTTCTTTCGGTTCGTATTGGACGACCGACGACGGCGGACGGTTCAGGTGTGTAGCGAGGTGAAATGGAATTGCAGCAATGTTTGCTTTTATTTCTGAGCGGCTAAGGATGGACATACATACATGTAACTCAACACACCTTGAGCTTAAGTTGAGCGTAAAAGAAATTCTATAGGAGCGAAGAGGACATATAATTATTGTACGACATCCGTGTTCGTCGAGTCCATGCACGTGCAGTGAAAATATGTCGGAATCAAATGCTTTCGATTCACTAATTTGGAAGCGTCGCAAAGGGATACGAACGTAGAACTTCTTCTCTTCTTTTAAAATATGAGAGAACAGCACAGCAGCTCACTAATGATGAGAAATTTCTGAAGCGCGTTCAAGGATGTTATTTGTTTAAATTGATTTGGAGTTGTTTTTCGTTTATTAATCCAAAATTTAAGTGGTGTGCTGTGCAGTGCACTGGGGAGGAAGTTTGGGGGGAAGAAAGGGAAGCTGCTGTTACTGGAAAACTTAACTTTCTCCTTAAGCTGCACTTTCTCCAGGCTTTATGTCCTCAAGTCTCTCTCTCTCTTGCTTTTCACTGCTACTGCTTTTCCAACGTACGTACGTAGTCCTCGTTCAGTCCTCGTTCACCATCGTCGAACTAAACTTAGGTACTCTTTTGAAAGATGAAAGTAGATACACCCAGGGAATCGACTGTGAGCGGATAAGGTGGTCGCCTGCATTAAAGCCCGTTAATGACACGCTATAAAACTTCATTCATGCTCCTTTTTCATCTTCGTCTTCTTCGCTCTCTTATCATCCTCAAATCAGTTCCAGATTCAGCATTCCTTTCTCTCTCTCTCAGTCTCAAAGCCATCTTTCTTTTCCTCTTTGCTCCCACTTATTAAGATGCTCTCTGTAGCATGAGAGAAAGATTATTTCACTCGACTACAATTTAGTGCCCCAACATAACTTACAGGGCGTTTCAATTCCCCACAAGTCCACGTCATTCCTTGATGTGCGTACATGCTAAGGGCGAATGCCAATGACGTTCCAAGGTCATTCTTGAAGTCTTCCTTCTCGTCACCTTTCAAAAATGCCACGTTACAAATGCGTTACAAGAGTTAAGAAAAATCGGATCGGAAGATACTCCTCAAACTGCTGATATTATGCCAGCATATTTAATACACTTCACGACTGTAAACTGACGAAAAACAGCCATGTCTTTAAACATACTATTCAATTTACGACAACTCTTTGCCAACATTACGTAAGTGCAGAGCAGATGTGTTTCCCGATCCTCAAATTTAGCTAGCCAGAAGTTATGCACTAATATTTCATGCAGGTGGAGTCTTAAACGTCAACGCAAAGCAAGGAAACTTAAGTAATTGGCGAAGACGCTGTTTTCTTCAGAGACTAATTTAACAGACAAAAGCAGGAAGGGGGTAAGGCTGTGATTGCGTTTCTTGGATTCTTGGATAATGATAATAGTGTTCAGATGTTTCTCAAAATAACTTCATTAACCTCAGGAGATCTAACCCAGCTATAAAAGTCGGAGTTGGTAAGTGTAAGTGTAGCCAGGTTCCACCCAGCTCATGGAGTGCTGCAAGCAGAAGCACAAGTAAAAGAAGAAGGCATTTTCCCTAATGTCATGTCACTGCTGAGCGAGCCTGGCCTGGACTTGGTTAGGAAAAGAAATACATACAGTACACGAGTCCTTAGCTCTAAGTCCACGTAGAAGGAGAGAGGAATTGAATTGAGGCTAAGCCCACGCACTCTCCGGGGTTGACAGAATGTGACTACATATGACAGTGGCTAAAAGGGAAACCCAGATTTTCCATTATATTTTATTTTCACGAAGGCCAAATTCACATCCAATAATAATCTACTAGGACATGACATGACAAAAGATTCGTTTCAACTAGTAGCTTTGCCGTGACATTCTGTCTGCGTTTGCACTGGTCTACTAGTCCTAGCAGTGGAAGAGTTGAGAGTTGGTGCTTTCAATTCCCGACCCGATCCACCTTAGTACTTGTATGTGCGTGTAGCAGCAGCAGCTAGTCACCTCGCTAGGTCGCACTGCAAAACAGTTACTCCGACTCCCGCATTGAAATCCGGGTAAAATTTCTCATATGTATGTACGTACAGGCTAGCCTCGTTTCTTGTCCTTGGTAGTTGTCAACAGTAATCATGCCATAATTTCTCCAAAATATGACCATTACAGGAAGAGTCGTCACTACTACTCACCGAGAAAAAAAGAAAGTGCACTCAACAGATGACAATAAAATGAGTGACTCGTGAGACCCACTCACCACTGTAGCAGTAGCACGACAAGGACCATTTCTTTTGCAATCCTCAATTTTTTCATTCAACTCAGAACATTTTATGAGCTTGTGCACAATGTGCATGCATGTGCTTCCAATTTTTTAGGGATACGTCCATAATGTAAGTTGTAAAACCTTTGTCAAACTCCCTTGTGCACTTTAGGTTTGAGGACCTAATATCTACTAAATCTTAGAAAATGATGCTGATAATACAGTGAATCCTCAATAAGTAAAGGCGATGGACAGGAATGAATTCGAGTACTTTTGAGTGAAAAGCCCGGAGAAAGTTTGAAATCACCCCGGTAAATAAAATGCTGACAGAAACTAAGGATTGGCGGTCCATAAAAAATGAATGACCAAAGGACCCTGACTGTCACGATGTACAGAGACTGATTTCTGAAAAAATGTGACTATGAAATAAGCGTTATATAGAAATTTGGGGATGAGACAAACATCGTATTTTGGCCGTATTCCTCAAAGCATAGGTTCGGTGCAAGCCACTGTCGAATTTATCGTTGATTTTTGGTGTCTGAATTGTATGTTGTGATTGCCGAATTACCTATAATGAAAACTCTGCTATTCAGCTCTCCAAAGCGAGTACAAGAAGACTAGCACTAGCTGGCCTAAGCTAGGGAGAAAGCAGTAGGATTGGCGAGTGGAAGTGGATTGATTTAAACGTGCACTTTGCACATCGTTTCATTAGATCGTCCAACCATAAGGGAAATAATAGAGTTTCGACAGAAGTGCTTTGTTCTTCAGAACAAACGAGAGTTGACTTTCGACTCGTACCGTATTTTCAATTATACTCCGGACATTGCAAACTTAATTGACTACCTGAGCATCACTAGAAGGGAGCAAGCAGCAAAGCAACCAGTGCCCGGCCACGGCCACTAGCTCTCAAATTGAACAGGTTAATTGTCTCAGCAAACGCTTGACCTAAACAAATAAACCTACAACTTATCCCATACAATTAGGTTAGCTCACTGCTCCTGCTCTACTCAAGTGCGCCGCTCTTTGTTTTCTCATCTCCTCAGGTAATTCAACTTAGCCTGAGTTTTCAAAGAAATTAACTTTAGTTGTTTGCACAGTCGACTTTCCAATTAAACTATGAGTCCCCTAGGTGTACCGAATTGTAAAGTCTTTTGCCTTTGTTGTATTCTGAAAAAGCCAAGCCAAAAAAGTGATTTTGGCCGCAAGTGTATCCTCCTAAATTGCAGATTCTGCTCTGATAAAATTGTTTAATCCAAGGTTCGGCTTCACAATCGAAAGCCAATCTCGATGGAGGAATGCTGGTGAGTGGTCAAGGAACCAGTGCATAAAATGCAATGGCTAATAATGAATCGAATTAATTTCAAGTGATGGACACTCAACGTCGTCAATAGTGTGTGATTTACTGAAATTTGAGTGGAAAAGTTGGAAGAACGGAGGACAATGGGTATGATGGAAAGCAAAAATGATAGGAAGATCGAGTGATCATATCAAACAAAGAAAATTCCGTGGCAATTGTCGAAAAAACTGGTTGTCAGTATATTCCAATTCACAGTTTGAGCATTTGCCCAGCTAGCTTGAGCTCAAATAAATATGAATCACGAAGGAACCAAGCAAGGAGGAGTCGGACTCGCAGCGGAAAAAGTTTCGTCATTTGAGAAATGACGGCACTTTTTTTTTTGCAAAAACTGACTTGGTCGTTCGCTTCCAATTTTGTAAGCCCATCCTAGCAAATGCATTTTATTGAAGAGTCAGTCACAGTCAGTCCAGGAGCAGTCAAAACTCAGAAATCTTGGCCAAAGTGGGTAGTACTTACATAAGAACAAATATATATTCTTAAGGGAGACAGCGGAGACTTAAGTGCATACGTGAATTCTTATCTTCGTGGGTAGGAAAGGCAGTTGGGTCGTTGGGTGGTTGGCTCAACGAAGTGAGAACGTCTTTTACTGTAAGTGTATGCAATTCGTCTCTCCTCTTCTAAAAAAAAGAAAAATCATTTCTCATTTAGAAATAGAAATCCTGGAAACCATGAAGAAGAACCAGCCCTGGAATCCTGGAAATTGAAATGCGAACCATCCGAGCCATGTAGTAATAGAGCCTTACCCTACGTTTATAGTTCCAATTTTTGTCACGTTTCACGCTAAGTTTCACGTCCCCATCGACGTGATTGCCGTTTATACTTCAATTCACGCTTCACGCGGTCGAGCCGCGTGATCTTGGCGTGATGGCGGCGTGATTCAGTTTCACGGTGACCACTTTATAC
>JAQGCM010002075.1:0-12367 GCA_034699705.1 Hymenaphorura dentifera
TTTTGCTAATTTCTTTTTTACCCTAGATTCTGTCTAGCTGCTCGACAGCAGCAGCGGCGTACGAATGCCATCAAATCAAGAATTCGAAACTACCGTGCAAAATTGTCGAGTGTAAAGCTGCAATGAAACACACAATTTGCACATTCAATTATTTGAACGTGAGTAATTTGTGCAATTTTTTAGTGTTATTCCCTGCCATTGCATGATTACAAATTGAATTAATTTTCAACATTCTTTCAAATTTTTCAGAACACGGACATCTGTCCGACCAAAAACACCACTGGTTCTCCAAACCCAAATCCGACCAAATGCGTGGAGACGACTTCCGGTGAATGTTTCAGACATTGTCAATCTTACAAGAGCGGAATTGAAGTGTTCCAGACTCAAGCGTATGAGTTTACGGAAGGGGTTGGGAAATCTTACCGGTGTCAAATCGTGAGAAGAGAGGGTGGGAAAAATGTAAACAAAACGGTTTGCGGATGTACGGCTGTGGGTGTTCCGGTTTCTCAGTGCGGAGAAGAGGAAGAACCGGAAGAAGTGGATTGTCCGGCGGAGGAGGAGGAAGTGGCGGAAGAAGATTGTCCAGAGGAGGAGGAAGAAGTAGAGGAAGATTGTCAACCGGAAGTGACCACGACCACGACTGCCGTTCCTCAACCAGGGGTCGGGTGAGATGCGCAACAAAATTTGTCAAAAAAAAAGGCTCAGCTGGCGATTCTCCTTCATTTTAAATTCTTAAATGGGTGCTGGATTTTTAGCAAAATTTAACTTAGGGACTTAGTCATGACTAATAAAATGAAGTACTGCGTACGAAACGAACGTGTAATTTTTGCAAAAGCATCAAAAATGGCGTCCGGATTCGGGCAATTCAAAGAATTAGCACTCAGAATTTTCAAATTGTCTCCATTTTTGAACACCCCGGTTCTTCTGAAAAAGACGGGCAGACGGGCACGAAAAATACTTGAGATTCTTGGGACTGATTGCGCTGCGCTGCTCTTGTTCGTGTTCGCTCTTGAAATTTGTCAAAATGTGACAAAACCCCGAAAACCCCGATGCGTCCAGAAAAGACGCAAATGGCTGACGTGACGTAACATGAGAGATTAAGAAAATGTTGTTCCTTACCTTGGTGAGTCTTCGAGCACAAATTCTTCAAAGTTGACAACGATGTGGTAGCCCGGGAGCGTTTGAATGGTCGTGAAGCAAAGAATATTATCTGGATAAGCACTTGGGAAGTTGGGGCTTGAGAATGTCACTCCAGACACCTGCGATGGGCCAACTTGAATCGTCCGGTTGCACGTCAAGTCCTCAGCTGTTGGTTAAGACGAGACACAGAAAGATAGATCAGAAAAGATTTTCCAAGTCAAAGTGTTCAGAGCTTAAAGTTCTTAAAGTGTCCGATCGGATCGGATCGGACAGAAATGCCCGGGTGCCAGTCAAGTCTTTCCGGGTCGCAACTTGAAAGCCTGCCCGTCAAATCAGACCTTCGGGACTTTGGCAATTTGCGACCGACCAAGGCAAGGTGTGCAATTTTAGGAAGATTTTAGCAAAATTGGCCATTTTTATTAGTGCTGTAAAGGTTCCGGAAGTACATCCAAAAAATTCAAAGGTTTCGGTCCTGTCAACTTCCGGTTCCGGTTTCGTCCGTACCAGAATCTAGACCGGAACCGGAAGTAGAACCGGCCCCGATCTTTTACAACACTGCCTTGCCCTGCTCTGCTTTCAAAGTCTCAGTTAAATCAAGGAAAAGTAATCCCGGAGGTTTCAAGACTGACAAGCAATTTTTCTGGAGACTCTTCAGTCTTAGACAGTCGTAGTCCTAAGCAGCTTGACCATTTATTGCGTCGAATTTTTCCCGGGTAGTCCGGGATTCGGAATTCCGGGCAGTTTGGGATTCGGATTCGATTCTACAAATCGCACCTGTTGCACTGCACTACATTTACTTTCTTAACTACGCAGCATTGCATGACAGACTTACTTGGAAGATTAGTTTTCTCACACAAGTAAAAGTTTTTGACATGACAATTTCGATCATTCCAGAAAACTTTCTCCCGTTTCCCGGTCTTTGTCGATTTGCTGTTGCCGGGAGCGGGAGCATTAGCGTTGGGATGATTTGAGCTTGAGCTGGAGCCCGAGCCTGAGCTCTTCATTTTGAACTCCGAATTGGGCGGCTGATGAGATTTCGACGTGGCTGGCACTACTGAGGGTGAGAATTGTTGGCGAAGTTCTACGCAATCTTGACCACTCAACCCGTCGTCATTTGGCTGAGCATTCACAACCTCATTCGTTCCCTTTGGTGACCATCCGCCGAACCAATCTGGAAAAATTCAATCAAAATTTGTGTTAAAAAATCCGAAAAGCGAATTATTTAGGCATCTCCTTGTAATTTTTTGAGTCTGCTATGCACGTGTTCGTCAAATTTGAGAATTGCAATTCGCACGTGCGTCGCGTCAAATTTCAAGCTTGACAAAGTTTTGCAGTTGGCATTTATTCCTACAGTGCAGTGCAGAGAGAATTTTTAGCGCCCATTTCAGCGAAACGTGTAATTGTCTCAAATCAGCAATTCAGTCGTGCAGCGCTCAGGGCTCAGATTATATTTTCTCCCACTTGAATTGAATAACTGAAAGGATTTTCATTCATCCCCGAAATTTCGGATCAAATCTGAATGAATGCTTTCTCCAAGCAGCAATCGAATCGACTTTGCAGCAAGTAAGAAAGTCGACTGACTTTGTGCTTTGCTTTCATGAGACTCACAAGGGACACTTCAGAGGTGTTCTAAGCACCTAATATCGTGATATTTCTTTACACTCTCTGGCATGCCTTGAGTGAGAATTAATCGGAATCAGATTGTCAAAATCATTTTGGTTCAAAACTTTTTCTGTTTTTTTTTTGGAATTTTAAAAAATCAGAAAATGACGGAATTCCCTTGCTCTTAACCACAGAAGAATCGAATTTCCTGACTCCCATTTCAGCATTTTTCAAAAAATCTCAAAAATCAGAAAATCAAATTCTTAATTTACTCAGAATTTTCGATGATTATAATTTTCATTTGATCTGATCTGATCATCAGATCGTGGCCATCCCTTGTGAGCCGCACCGAGCTTTACAACTTTGAGGAATTTTAGGCATTTACGCTGCTAAAATTGGGAGAGAAGTAATAAGCAGCATGATGTGCTATAAAACCATACAGAGCAGGCATTCGTCATTCATTGGATTCGCGGTCAATTCACTTCCACGAATTTCAGTGCGTACATAAAAACTTTATGGATACTTGGGCGGTGAAAACATGCTTTCACTTTCTTGGAGAAAGTGGAGAAAGCACGCATTTTGACCACACAAAAAACCCACTGCACTGCAACTGCTGCACAATTTAGATTGAAATCGGACGGCGAACACTTCCTACTTCCTGTCCCTGTACTGTCGTCTGTCGCACTGTATTTGGAAAGTCAGGGCTGCGCTGTCAGGGTTCCGGCATTTTGCACTTTTTGCAGTGCACTTTTTTCGAGAACGAGCAGTGAAATTGAACTAGTTCCGAAACCCCATGCCATGCCATGCCATGCCTTCGTATAGTAATAAATGCACTCAAAAAATAAGTAGAAACGAGTATGTACTTACTTGAGTAGACGAACGGTGTAGCGCTGGGCCATTGGAAATTCCCTTCAGACTCTCGATCATTCGCTCCGATCCAGTAGGCTCGACTCGGATGAAATAATGCACTGGAAGAGTTTCAACAAAAAGAGGCATTGAGCTTGAGAAGAGCAAATAGAACACGAAAATGACGAAGAGAAAAAAGAATGACAAAAAAAAAAGTGAAAGGGAAAGTGAAAGTCCCGGTGGAAATAAATGCGGAGGACTGAGGAGTCCGTCGACCACGTTCAATGCAATGGTAATGGTGATACAGCTAGTACAGCAATAATAAAAATCTTCGTTTCATTTCATTCACAGAATTCACACAACACAAGACTCGTCAAGTCCTTTATGGCAGGCCGGCGAATGATGGGATGCTTTTATCCCAAGAGCACGACGCGATTATCTACCTCACTCCCATATCAAATTACATGATAAAAGCACATCAAATTCTGTTGAGGGACGAGGGAAGGACTCGAGCTGTTTTTCCGCAATGTGCTATATAGAAATTCCGAGTGCTCTGCGAGCAGCCTTGCGAAATTTGAGAACGTTTGGCAGAAATTTTGCAGATTTCGCGTACACAATGTAGGTAGTGAAATATTTGAGTGTAAGAAACCCCACCGAAGGTAGGTAATAAGCAAGAATTTCAGAAATTTTTTGAAGAAAACAGCCCGTTCAGCTCCCTTGCTAAATGACGACGACGTGACGTGAGGAAATCACTTCGATTACTGCACTGCACTCCTGCCTGATTCTTTGCAGAGCTGGAGAGGGATTCATGGGCTGTGCTATTTTCAATTTGCAGTCAAACTCAATTTTGTGGTTGACCGAGTTCAACCGAGTTAACGTGATTGCTGTACGTTTTACGTCTCTTCCTACCTCTCGACTCGACTCGATTTTCGACTTCCTTATGAGTTTAGCGCTAATCAAATATGCTCTCTTCTCAGAAAATCACGTCGTGCTCGTGTTCGTTCGTAGTAAGGTACGGTAATGGCTTGACTGCAGAACTTGTAACGTGTAACTCAAGCCTCGTTTCTGCCCCTGCTAGTCATTAATCTAATCTAATTTTCTCGACTAGAGTGAGACAACGAGGTAAGTGAAGTCAGTCGAGTCCTAAACGTAGTGAGTAGGAGGTTCGCCGAACCCGGGTTTTAAAAATAGCTCAAATTTCACCTTCACGACTTTCCAAGCATTGCATGCATCTGCATGGTCATCCACTTGGGCTTTTTCAGATCATTTTACCTAAATTGAGAGTAATTTTTGCTTGCTTGTGAAACACCTCATTTGAGTCTTGTGTACTTGCAGATTTACTTGGCCTGGCCATCACAAACTCTCTAATGTTTTTAGCCAATCCAAATGCAATGTAATTCAATGCTGAGTTGGCCGTGGTCGTGGCCATGGCTGTGGTTTCAATTTCCAAGTGGGCGGGCGGCGGGCGTGGGAAATTTCAAACTAATGACGGAGTAGCGGACAGCGGGTCGTCGTCGTCGTCGTCTGTCTTTCAGACGCAAAAGCACGCAATCTTATTTTTGGATGGTCCTGACCTTTCGTTCGTCGACTACATTTCCAGTTCCAGTTCCAGTTCTGAGAACAAAGGAACCGCACTAAAAAAAACTGCTGGCACAAAAACTGCTGCTCCTGCTTGCTATGTATGTATGCCTTTTCTGAGAATTTGAGCAGCTTGCTTTGAAGAGAATATTAGATGTAGCTGTAGCTAGTCCATATTCGACTCATGAGGTCGTGAAAATCGTGATGTCTTTGCACTTGCACTCGGCAGTGTCCTTAAATCAATAAAACTCAATTCACGTCGTCATCCTTGAAATCCACGTCCTCATCGGTCACGTCGTCATGTTTTCTCATTTGGAAGAACAAAAACGATATTGGTTAGTCGGGCTTTCAGAGCAGAGGAGGGTGGGTGGTCGTGCTCAATTCAACTCAAGATCATGTAGGAAACAGGATAGTTCAGAACACAAGGGAACTTCACGTGCTGGAGTTCAGAATGGCAAATGGCGGCAGATCGTATTGGATTTTGATTTGACTAAAAATTTGAACAACGTTGGTTCAAATTACCAACAAACTAACTGCCAGCCAATTTAGGCCAAAATGAAACATTTTCAAGAAAAAGTCAAGAAATTGGCAGGCACATTTTTGACAAAAGTCCAAAACAACCAGGTTTTTTATGCAAAATTCGGATCCTGTGCCTGAAAATCGGTTCCTATAATCGAAAGTCCGCTGTAAGGAAGTCCCCTTTATAGGGGTTAAAATTAACTGGACATTCTCGAAGCAATTCCATTCCTGCCAATTGGGACTGCAATGACGTAAGTCCATCTTACAAATATCCGTAGTATCGAGATTCGACTGATTCGCCGTTAACACCAACGGCGCAAAATCAGGGACTATCACTTTACAAGGTTCCGTTGCCATGCAGTATTGGTCAGGACGATTATTACGCCGAACCGAATGTGAGACTATCTCAGCGTCGTTCCAGTCACATATCATCGTATCACCGTTGCGTTACACAAAAAAATTGAAAAAAACCGAACCGAACAACGGGAGAACAACGAACAAGTGAGTAGTCGTCGAAAAATTTGAGTGAAAGCAAGTGAAAGCACAAATTCGGGTTTTTCGGGGGTTTTCTGGCACAGCACAGCACATCGCACTGCACATTTCTCTCGGATGTACGTACGTGTGTTGTACGTAATGTTTGCCCACGTTTTCTCATCATCCGCCGACTTCAAGAAAGCGGGTAGTGAAAGCCGTCTAGTCCTAGTCTATGTCGTCCTTTCTAGTTAACTCAACGAATGCGTACGTACGTACGTACTTTGGAGAAAACCCGGGAGAGTTGGGGCAAAGGAATGCGGAAAACCGAAAAAGTAGTTCCAATCCGAAACCGACGGTCTAGACTCCTGCAGCAGCAGCAGCAATGACGTGATGAAGTCATCAATTTTCGTCAAAACCGACGCCAAAAACTACCCGGTTCGCGAAATTGAACCGGGTAGCTAGCTAGCTCCCTACCTGGTCGTGACGTGACTAGATTTCAATTCAATTCTACGTGTAAGTAAGGCATGCCAACAGCCAATGAAACATGCTGTTCTGAAAGTTTTGATGATGTACTACCCGGGTTTTTTTGCAAGAAAAAATTGATGGAAAAATGGCCAGGCCAATCGGGTTTTTAATAACAAATTTCGGGAATTCAGGGCAAAAACTTTTCGGGGAGGGGGTGTGTGACTGCTTATTCGGCTTACCTTTCAACGATAATTCTCTCCAGCACCTGCTCCACCGCCTCATTTTGAATCGTGACCAAAGTCCCGCCACTGCCCCTGCACGCTTCCTCTGCCTGCCCCCAAGTTGCGGACGCCTCAACTAACCAAACGCAAGCATTTTCCACCGTCTTGACATGCCCCAACTCGCAATCTTTGGTCAGCTCTGGAACCGCCACAGACTCATAAGACAACCGAAAGTTATGAAAGAACTTGAGCTGGAATTTAATCTCAACGCGATTTCCGTCAGACTTCCAAACTTTCTTCTGACCATTTTCGACATGGTCGCCGCCTGGAGGGCCGCCGCTTCTTTTCGATTTTTCGACACTTTCACTTCCCGCTGCTTCTGCTGCCGTCGTCGCTGGAATGCACCAAACGACGTCTTTTCGAACCCGACTTTCGCCATCACCAATCTCTTCAGACACAAAGATCTTCAAAATCCGCTCCGATTCATCCGGGTCTAGCGGGCATTCCGCAAGGCTAAGCGTCGATGCCGGCGTCAAAGTCGGGATGTCCAAGTCGTCGTCGTCGTCATCGTCTACCGAAAACAAAGGCTCCGAATTTGTGTCATTCTTGAGTGGAATTTGCGACTCTGTCGACTGCTGCTGCTGTCGCTGATTTTCGTCACGGGCGGGGAAGTCGTCGTCTCCGACTTGAAACTCCAAGGAAATCGTACTCCCGTACGGAACATGAATCACAATCGAGCACTCCTCCCCCGCCGGATTTTCGCGCTCAACGGCTCCTTGGTCGTAGCTCAGAACTCCGCTGAGTGTCGTGAGCAAAACTTTTTGACAAGGATTCAAAGTAGTCAGTGACAGAGTAAAACTTTCACGCACTTGGACAATTCCGGGAAAATTTACGGTGAGCAAAAGTCCCGAGTCGACAGAGCCCTTGACGAAAGTCAGCTGAGTTTCTTCGGGCGAAAAGTCTTCGATTTTTCCACAAAATTTTGCGGCTGCACCGACCACGCCTGTGGCTTTAGTACTTTCACCCTCACTTTCACCAGCACCACTTTCACTCGGAAGAAATTCGCCGTCAAAACCAGACGACGGGAGGTGAGGGTGTGGGTGCGGGGGTGTCGCCGCGGGCGTAGGAATTGAGAAACTTATGAACCGACTTTTACAGAGTCCACGCACACCGTAGATACTTAGGTTTTGGAGGCGAGCCTCAAGGCCAAAGCCAAGTCTTGGAACCAACAGCACAGAACAGTTAAGGCCAACGTTTTCAACTTGTGAGTTTCGAAAGTCAGTGAGTGAGAGGGCAGAGCTAGAGTCCACTTTGAGACGAAGGGCACAACCTGGAAGCACAAGAAAAAGAAAGTCAACAATGTACTTGTACATGAGAAAGTCAACAAATAATTGAAGGACAACAATTTGGCCGCAAAGAGGCAGAATTAATTGTTTGGAAAGTCGGCCAATTGCCAATAAGGTCAAAAATTGAAGCCAAATTGGCAGAAAGTGCTGAAAAATTGGTCAAATAGTCAAAAAATAGATCAAACTATCGGTAGGTAGACAATTGGCTTAATTTTCAAAAATCTGCCAAATCCTCAACACGTGGTCAAAAATTCAAACAAGTCCTTAACATTGGGTCAAGAATTAAATAAATCTCCAGGAGTTGTTCCAAATTGTCAAAAAGTGGTGAAGAATTAAAGAAATCTTCAAAATTCGTTCCAAATTTCGAACAAATGGTCAAAAAGTGGTGAAGAATTAAAGAAATCTTAAAATTCGTTCCAAATTTGGAACATATTGTCAAAAGTAGTCAAGAATTAAAAATCTTCAAAATTCGTTCCAAATTTCGAACAAATAATAAAATAATAAATAATAATAAATAATAATAAATAATTAAAGAAATCCTCAAAAGTTGTTGATATTGTAAATTTCGAACAAATCATCAACAAGAATAATAAGAATAACGATTTTTGAGGATTTGTTCAATTATTGAACAAATCCTCAAAAATCGTTCTAAATTTCGATAATATGGTCAACAAGTGGTCCAAAATTCTTAACAATTCGTCAAAAAACTGGGCTTTCGGTTGGAGCCGACAACGACGACATTGTTGACCAAAGTCGAAGTCGATGTCTGGCCATGACCCCACCCCACCCCGCCCTACTTTGTTTGCAGCAAACGACTGACTTTTGCAAAAGTTGTGCAGGCTGACTTGACGGGTGCGAGTACGACTACAAACTACTCCACTAAGAATTAATGGCGAAACTGTAACCTGACTTTGTACTTCGAACTTTGTTTCGGCTAACAGGCAAAGTTTTTGAAGGTAAAAAGTCTGCGTCCGAAGTTTTGGCTGGGGCGGCTAAAATGTCAAGTTCGTTTAATAAAAACTGCCTGCACCTACGAGGTTCGAAAGTTCAGATATGACCGAAAAAATAAAGAATCGCTCCGATCTTACAAGGGAACCTGAGCGAATGTCAACTCTCTCTCCCTATGAAACTTCGAAATTCATGGGTTAAATCGTATGCAGATCTTGAGTTCCAGCATGCCCATCAATGCTAAGCAAAACAATTTTGGCCAAAAAATCAACTTTGTCAATATTGAATGCACAAGCTTTAATGCCAAATTTTTGAATTAAACAAAAAATGGTTGTCATTTTTTTGCAAACAAAAATATTTTGGAAGGGGGCAATCCAAAAACGCAATGAATCTTGAAAGTCTTCGAAATGAAAAAACTCAATATCCGCTCACGATTTAACCCACGATTTTGGAAGTTTCAGAGGGTCAAATTTTTAAGTCCAACAATGGAAGTCTCGGAGTACCCTATGTACTAGTTGTGAATTTTTGAGGTCAGGGGATGCGGAAAAAATTGGAAAAATTTGAAAAAAAAATTCTGAGAGCTCCGCACAGAATCAACATACGTAGGCTGAGGTTCCCTTGTCAAAAAAAAGTACGGAGGTACGTACGTACAGAGTTCGTACACCTACGTACACAAAACTGTCTCCTTGAGCAAAAAGTTAGATAATAAAAAATCGACCCCTGATATTCCGTCGGTTCGGTACAGTACAGTACACGATCGGATTTCTGAGGATCCAGGATTCCATTTCCATTCCTGTATTTATGTGCTCTGTGATGTCGTGGATTCTTTCTCTTTCCCCAGGTGAGCCAGACGTAAGTACGTACAGTCACAGAGTACCTACAGGTAAGTGAGGCAAGGCAGAGGCGGACGTCATTTATTTCAATTTAAACCTGACTACTTAGATTCAGACTCCAGACCAGACTCCTCGGGTATCTGTGCTTTCTTTCTATCTAGCCGCTGCTACCCGAATCCGGGATCTCTCACCTGTTTTGCTTTCTAAGTGGATTTTTGTGCTACCCGCCAGCTGTGCCTAGTTATCCCGCCAGGGAGTCATTCAGACATTGCGTGCCGTGGAGGCCAGGCTCGGCCATACTTTTCAATAGAAAAGTCAAGCCGTCGATGAGCCAAATAAAATTCTAAAAAGTCCATTTTTGAACATTTGGACAAAATTTTGGAACCAAACTGGCCAAAATTTTGGTGGAATTCTGAAGATTTTGGGTTGAAAACTGTCACTTTCACAACTTACTTGATTTGACTTCAAAATTGAGGCTTTGTTCATAGAAGGAAGATATTCCCAGCCCGTCCACTAATCCCAATCGCAATCTGGAAACAATAGAGCGAAAAAAATATCAAATTTTAGGCAAGGAAACTCAACAGTCAGAACCTTACACCCTTCGTATTCATGTGATATTTTAAATTTCATTGTAATTGGCTTCGCGAGCTTGTCAATTTCAAAACACTTCCGGGTTTGACAGCCAGCCACCAGCCGAGCCAGGCCAAAATGTTGACGACAAATTTGGCTGGCTGGCTGATTTTGTTTTGAGTCATCAACGAAAACATCAACTGAACTAGGTCGCGGTTTTTGCATTCGCTCACCTTCCATTTATGCAAATTGTGATAAATTTATTTGCACAAAAATACAAAAATTGAGGGTCGAAACTTGAATCTGTTTCATATTCAGGACTCGGCCGCGCAGTCCTCCATCACTTTCAAGACGACAAAGACCTTTGCGAATGCGAATTTGCGAATATTGCTGGGACTTGCGAGAATGTTGCAAAAAAAAATAAGAAGTTTCAAGATGAAACGCATACAATATGCATGCGTTTCAATATGTTTTCTCACTCGACTCAGCCTGATGCCTGACTGACACTGACAATGCACTGCATTCCATTGCACTCGCACTCATTGAATGCAAAAACGTAACGTATGTATGTTACGTAACGCACACAATAATATTTTGATGAACTAGCTAGCTATTTGGAAACCGACAAAAGGAAAAAAAGCAAGCTTTCGAGTCGAGTCGAGGTACGACGACGACGACGACATCAAAAGAAATTCCGTTCAGTTCAGTTCATTGAATTGAATGGAAATCGACCATCGCATCGCATCGACGGCATGTAAGAAAAGAAAACGACGACGGTTTTGATAGCAACTCAACTCAACTTTCACTTCATTTTCTGGCCATGTATGTTTTCTTGCTTTCTTTGGCAATGTGCTCGCTACGAAATTCACCTAATTCATTCATATCTCACATAAAAAAGCAAACGGTTTAGCAAATTTACCTTCGATTGACCGACCCACTTTCGCGACGGTAGGGGTTCTAGCTATCTTTGCAATTTTCTAGAAACTTGGAGGGTCTTTGGTAATTTCATGTTCAAGGTTTCTCAAATTCTCCATGCAAAATTTCGCCACCCACTGAAATCCAATCGAATCAGCTGACCGCCAATTTGGAGATATTTGGGGTAAGTTTCCACCAAGATGCGATCAATGCGATGATTGAATTGTCGATGAGTTTTCCTTCTTTATCAGATGGTTTTCGATAAGTATCCAATATCGATTGACGTTCCCTCGTTATTTCTCAATTTTGTATTTGGAAACATTACGTGGGTCAAAATATTTTGCAAGGTGCATTTTGCAAGCGCATAAATCGAAACTTTCCATCCAATTCGATAAAAATAATTGGATTTCTGGTTTCGCCGCGTGGCGTTGTCGTTAAAAGCATTCATTCACTTTTCGGGGCTCTTCAATTTATAATGTCCGGCCGGACGGGAAAGCAGCGGAAAGTTGAGTCAAGTGCTCGATAAAGTTGAGCTAACAGGAGACCGACCCAACTCAACCAACCAATTAAATCCAAATTAATTGACCGATCATGCTGCAATTACAATAATTTCGGATTTTTGTGCTTTACCCGGGTTTGGTTCGGTTCAAGTCGGTCGGTCTGGCAAGGCACGTTCGGGCAAAGTCCGAATTCGGGATTTTCTGTACATAAGTGCAATTGCAATGCAATATTCCAACACAAGTCGTCCAGGTGGTTCGGTTCAGTCAATGCTGTGGTGGTTCAATGTATTTATTGATTTCCACGACAAAAGTAAAGTACCCGGGCATTTCGATGAGCTGGCTGGCGCTGGCTGGCAAGGCAATGGCAAAACTTTGAATGGTTGGTTGGTCGGGTCGGGTTGTTCGTTTCG
>JAQGCM010002076.1:0-12365 GCA_034699705.1 Hymenaphorura dentifera
GACTTGCACAGTTTTCCCCGTTAGATATGTTCGTAATTTGAGAATGGCGTTATCGCAAGATGGGCAAAATTAAAATTTCCTTTTTAAGAAAGTCCGACAAATTCTGTCTGATATTTAACTATTTGCATACAATTCACGGGATTAAGTTTTGACTCTGATGCTTTGCAGTCGGTGCTAGAATCGCATCATTTCCTCAACTGAGAAATGTGATTATCCACCAACACCTACTACTCCCATGCAGAGTCGTAGGTATTCCAACACCAAGAGTATCTTGGATTAAAAATACTCACCCTGAGACATCTCATCATATCATGCAAAATGGATCTCTTTACATTTCTGGTGTTAAGGTAATGAGAATATATTTCATGCTGTTCTCCATATCGTCAAAACTTGCCAGTGGAATTTTCATTGCAGAGTTTTACAAAAATCAGGGCATTTCATAGAAATAATTTTAGCCGTTGGCTATGAAATCCCAGACTTCCTGTTGCTTCCCATGTAGAAATTCCTGATCCTTAACCCAAGTGAAGCAATCTTTTTTGGGTTGACTGAATTTAAACTTTCGCCTTTGGAGAGATAACTCGAGCAAATTGAGATGTTTCTGCCACATCCGCAAAATATTTTAAGGCGAAATCTATTAATGCATGCTCATGAAATGAAACCAACTCTCAAAATTCGCCCGACCTGATAACGTGTTTAAGTGTTCAATCTGATCTGATTCACTCATTCATTCCTTGCGCTGAAGGATCTTGACGAGGGTGGCTACACGTGCCGAGCTGAAAATCCTTATGGATTTGATGAAATTCTACACCAACTCATTATTAGTCGCCCACCATCAACTTTGCCTATTTTCTTGGGTTATGTGAGTGCCTCGAGTGTACAAATTCACTGGGAAAGTCCTCAGAGAGCTGATCCACCCGTTACTGGTAATTCAAATTGATTTTTGTTATGTTCAAAACTCAATCGTAGACCTCTGGAACGGAAAATGGGCTTTGGAGAAAATGAAACTCTTAATGGTAGCTGAAGGGGAGAAAATATTCTCCCTAGTGAGTTCTCAGCTCAACGGCGATTTAGAATGATTACAATTTCGTGTTTGGTCAGGCCAGAAGTGAGTATTCGTGCTTGAGTGAGTTGAGAGCTAAAGTGCCACGAGTTGAGCCCGAGGAATCCAAAGAGATTAAAAATTCAATGCATTCTTCAACTAAAATATTTGAAGCCATTTCCACTAAAATAATTAAAATCAACATATCGTTTGCAAATCGATTAGTCGGATTCGTAAAGCTATGAAAACTTATCCTAAGAAATACATATCTGATGTAACTCATAAAATACGCTGTTTTCGGGAAGACAGCCGGAGAAAGCACAAGTGAAACTATGAAATGCAAATAAAAACTGCAGAAATCTAGGGTGCCTTTTGAGTGAAATGCGAGTTTACGAATCCTCATGATTTGTTAAATTCTCTGGTTATTCTGGTGTTGGATTTTCCCTACTTCATCAAGTGTGAAGTCCAACAATGAAGAAAACAATGAAATGCCTAAATGTGCTCTGTTTTTTTTACCAATCAGGTTTCATGCTCTACCATCAGCTTGACAATAAATTGGAGGAGTGGGACAAGAGACGTTTGAGTTCTAAAACGACATCCTTGACACTCGAGGCTCTTTCTTGCGGAACTGGCTATCATTTCAAAATCGCAGCTGAGAACATCATTGGTCTTGGACAATTTAGTACTACTCTCAAAGCTCGGACAAATGGGAATAGTCCTGAGATCCCTAAGCTAACAGATATATTGGAAGGAAACACGACTGTGATACAAATTGACTTGAATAGATGGCCAGATGGTGGTTGTCCCATTACAAATTTTCAAATTGAATACAAGACCATTGGGGGAAAACAAGAGTCTTCCAGCTGGCAAAGAATTTATCGCAAAGATAATCAAACTAGAGTCTTTGCCTTTCATACAATACCTAAAATGAACTACGATGTTCGCTTCATTGTTGAAAATGGTGCGGGAACGACGGAGAAAGTATTTCGAGTTGAAGCTAATGCGGGTACGATTTCTCCTAATTGTTGAATTTTTCAACATGCCTCCTGCCTCGTGCAGCAGGCGTTTTGGTCGAAACCCTAGAGAATTCTCAACGTTTCTAGATGAGCATACGATTAAGAGCTCCTGCTCTCTTAAAATCAATCTTAATTTCCTACTACTTCCTAATTAATTGCAAAACTGACCAGAACAATTGAACAAAGTTAGTCATTAATTATTTTAAGAGCCGCTTTTCTTTTGCTTGTTAGAATTTTTTGCCAACTACGATAAGTTAATGAAGGAGAGTACAGCTGAGGAGAGGTCGACGGGAGGCTCATTCTTTGCAGACCCACATGTTGTAGTGCCGATTGTCTCAGCTGTCATTTCAATTGGTGCTATCGTTCTTTGTGTTCTCGTCATTCTCAAGAAGAGGTAAAAGTTACACGTTCATTGTTGTAGTCGTCGACTAGTCAAACACTTACGAGTTGGAACTAAGTAGGAGCCTGACTGACATGAAACTCGTAACCGAGTCTAGCAAAGCAAATAAAAGTTGTGTCTTTCCCCGAATTCTCTGACCTCTCGCTTCCTAATGGACTATTTTTGATATTTTGCAGAGCAATTAAGAAGAAGGAATGGAAATTTGCACACAGTACGAGTCAACAGACTTGGATTAGCTCAGAAGAAAGTCATGGAGGAAGTGGAAAGGCTGAGACCAGTTCCAACGTACCAGGTAACGAATGTAAGGAAAAACACATTATAGTGAAAGCATGCTTTCTCCAAAACTTTGACACCATTCATTTTGAAGCAATTAAATTTTTTCTATTGTACGTCTGACAGACTCTGGAGTTGGGAGTGGTGGTAACATGTCTATTTATGCTACCTTGAATTCTACAAATCCAATTCCACTAGCATCCATAAGGGATTCAACGGTTCGTTTTCAAACATTTGGGCAGCGGGATAACTATGCTGCTCCTACGATTCCTTCTAATTATAAGAAAAGTAGGAGAAAGTCCAACCCAAATGCCTCACCAACTGGTGGGCCTCCTAATTTAGGTATTAAACTAGTCAAGTTAAAGCTTAAAAGGGTAAAGGAACCAAACAAATTAATTGGAATTCAAATTACAGAAGTATCCTGCATTTCAAATCAAAAAGACTTTGGAGGACACGTTGACTCTCGAAGCTTTCGATACTACGAACAAAATTCAGACTCAGAGGACACTGGAGATAGTCTTTATCCAAACTATGCTCGCCCATATCAACTTACTGCATATCGACGTAAAATTTCAGAACAAAATGAGCGTCGAATTTAATGATATTTCAAATGTTAATGAGTTTTGCATTCCACAGGAAGTAACGAAATCGATGACACTGGAGGAGGACGCAGCACGCTAAAGAAAAAACAGCACCCTGCTCATTCCACCCGCAATCGCGGTTCTCGAGAATACCTGGACTAATGAACGAAATGAATGGAAAAAGTGGTTCTTTATTAAAGTTTTTATACCAGCCTCGGAGGTAGGCAATTATTATTATTAAATTGTTACAAAATATTGTTGTGATAAAACTACTAGCAAACATACACTTAAGTCCAGTGAGGCACATTGGATTTCTCACAAACGTGTGTGTTGTTTTAAAAACAGACTTTTAGCAATAAGAAACTGGATTTCAAGAAAGTGTTAATGAAATCTCTATGGACTGGCAGATTTCTTGCATTAATATACATCACACGAGGATAGAAAAAGTCAAATCAAATCATTCATTCACCTATCGTAACCACTCAAACGGCCAGGCCTTTCTCCTGGACTAGGAATTTCTTCTCTTGAAAATTTTCCCTCCTCACCACTTTCACTTCCACTTTCATCTTCTTCATGAATCGTTTGACTTTGAAGAGGCTTAGTCTCAGAAGCCAGCAGCTCTTTTTCGACTGGTGGTTCTTCTGGCTTTTTCTTTCTTACAAAGCAACCACACTGTAAATGTAAAAAGAGTGTAGTGTAATGTATAGAAAATCGAAAAAATTTATGATGATGGATGAGCCGAGAGTTTAATGAAAGAAAAATCTGAGAATAAGTTCATTAATCATGTTGTGGGGCTCGGCTAGGATTAAGTCAAGAAAAGAAAATAGTTCATCTTTGTCTAACTAAACTTACAGCCCAGAGGCAGCAAATCAGGCTCGCTAAAATCGCGAATCCGCCGGCAAACGATGCCCCGTAAACCCATTTTGGCACCTCGGCTGAGTCTAACTGGATTTTTGTGATTGCATCTATCTCGTCAGGTTTGTGTCCAGTTGGAGCCTCGTAGTCTGAAGAAACGCTGATTTTTGATTTACCGCTGCTTCGAATGTCCAGGGCTTTAACGTTTTGCTCTTTCATAAATTTCCCTGTTGGAATTACAAATCAATAAGAGAAATTCTATTGGTAATTATTTATTGATACGCGATGATGAAATCAACTTACGAATATCTTCTGTTGGGATTTTCATATTGAAATCGATGCTCGCACGACTATTCACTTGAAACTTGTTAATCTCACATTTAAATTCATCGCATTTGACAAATTCGGTTGAGCAGTCTACCCGAATGACACCATTTTTACCAAATTTTGTAGCAGGCGGTGGGTTTGATTGGCTAGAATCATCGGCAGAACGTCTTAATCGTTCGATTCTCTCGTAGTCTAGGCCATCGTCAGGCTTTGCTGTACTTGAAGTTGTTGGCTGCATGATTAAATCTTCCGATTCTTTCTTGTTGGTAGGTGCGGAGTTGGAAATTTCTAAATTTCGATTGATTTGTTGAGTCCTGGTGCAAAGTAAGACATCACCGTCCAGAGTGGCCTACAAAGCAAACATCGGTCATGCAACATTTTTTAAAAAATTCTTTCAGATTTTCTAAAAAAAATTGAGCTGGTCATACCCTCAGATTTGTAATCTCGATGAACAAATGTGAGCTAAATTGCACAGGAACCCTTAAATCAATCCAAGCAACTTCCACATTGCTTACCCCGTCAAGCCCAACCTACCATCCACAAGAAAATTAATTTCTGAAATCTTAGTCGCGTTGAATTTGAATTTTTTATGAATTTATCTACCTCAAAAGTATGTATGAAAGATTGAAACGGGTTAACACTCTCAGGGCTCAATTGCAACGTTGTCTCTTTGGCTGTCATGAAAATGTCACCCTCAAATAAAAATTGAATTTCCACATCTAAGTCGACAGGTGAAGTTCTCATGTCTGAAACCGTTTTTGCAACAACTCCGGCCTTGAAACTGATATCTCTTTCGTTCGCAAACAAGTCTCTTGTATCAAAATCCAGGACGAGTTCTGCATTTTCATTCGCACCGAGAATTTCACCAAATTTGCAAATATAGGTCAAGTCAGAAGTAAGAGCAATTCCAGCCAAAGGTTCGCAATTAGAAGGAATTTTGAGGAGGTTGATTTCTGCAAGATACAAAATTGTTTAATCTTTAAAATCTCAAGTCGAATACTGATGAATTTTTGAAATTTGAAGATTTTACTTTTCCATGAAATTTCGAGTGCTGGAGATATCGCTGCTTCCCCTAAGTTCTGGACGGTAATTTGCAAAGACAACGAATATTCTGAACCAATCACAAAACCACTTTTCTCCCTACAAATCAAAAAACAGCTTTCAACAAGAAAGTACTAAAATTTCGTCACGAAGACGAAATTGCTGATACCGAATCGTACCTGACATTAAGAAAGGAACCTGATAATCGAAGATCTGAAATGCATTTGTTGTCAGTACCACAAGGTAGTTCCAACGGCAAGTCAAAATATATCGCTTTATCACTGCTTGCTGAGTCTTGCACCGGGCACTCAGTGCAAAATGAATCAAATTCTGCAAAGAATTAATTGATGATTTATCGCTTAAACTGAATCAAATGCGAATTTGCCCTTACTTGGCCCGACTAAAGAAAGTTTCGGCACATCATCGGTTGAGGCTGTGAGTTTGTAGAAAGTGGGGTTCACAGCCTTCTTTTCAGCTGTTAGCCAAACTTCACTCTTAATTACAATTGGACTTCCAGTTACAGACAATTTCTGTTGTAGGAATAAACATTGCAAACATTTTTCACCCACGCCCATGAATAAATTAAAAATTAAATTTTCGACGCACGTGTACGATAATTCCATTCATCGGTTGACAAGTTTTACGATCATAAGCGACATTCTTAAAATTGTAAACTTTTGTCACAGCTCCAATGTTTGGAGATTCGCGAATATGAACTCGTGCTGGTTTAGCGTCGGCATCCATTGTCACACGTATCGAAATATCTGCACATAAACTAGTTATTAATTGACAAACATTTTTAGTAGAATTAATTAAGGGGTCAAACCCAAATGCGAAGGGGCATGCTTTCCCGTGTACGATACGCAAGCTTGGAATGGGAACCCCGTAGCATTCAATGGCAACTTGTTAATTTCAGTAACGATCTCCCCCAAGACATTCACAATTGGTCTGGTTCTCAAGATCGCAGTTTGAGCCGAGGCATACGAACCGACTGCCACATCTGCAAAAATTGAGCTTAAATTAGCAAAAAATTAAGAATTTGGCAATTGCACATTTTGCACTCTTCTTTACCATTGTACCCATTTTGGTCAATGTCAACCCCAAAGGATAAGCTGTTGCCAAAGCCGTGAAGGTCCAAATGTAAATCCCTTGCGAAAATTACTTGTGAATATTGCGTAACAATTCCATTGGAACTTCCGGAGTAAATATAAATAGCACCGGTTCCATCATTTTCGTACGGAGCTCCTATGGCTATATCTGTGAAATTACGAGTGCCAGTTAGCAAAATATTTTTCTAATTCATTGTTGCATCCTACTCTGAATCTAACCGTTAAAACCGTCATTGTTGATATCACCGAGAGAAGTTATCGCAGACCCAAAGCGAGAGCCCGGTTTATTTCCGCCCTTGAGTTCTATCATTTTGTCAAGTTTAGTCTGCAAAAAACGAAATGCCGACAATCAGCAAAACTCGCAATTTAAATTAATATTAAATGAACAAGATGTCGATTACCGCAGAACTCAAATACACAAAAACTCGTCCTTCATCTCCGTTCTCATCTATTTTTACAAGACCCATTGCTTGGATACCTCCTCCTTCCGGTTCAGCTCTATAAGCACCAATCTTAGGATTGAGTTTTGTACTGTACTGCGGTGCTCCGATGAGTAAATCATCGTATCCATCATTGTTCACATCCACAGAGCATAGGACGGAACCAAAATAAGTTCCGATTCCTGTCCCATTAATTTCTTGAATGATGTTCAATTTACTTCCTCTAATAGCGAAAGTAAAAATGATGACTTTCCCCATTAGGTTATTTCCGCGCGGAGCTCCAGCTGCAAATTGTGTTTTCCCTTCAGTTTGAGGAGTTGGTGCTTTCATAAATTTGCCGGACGTAATAGCGTACCCTATTTAATGGACAACATAAGAATCGGTTAAGCTAAAATGCAAATCGAGCTCTTGGCAAAATTAATCAATTTACCCAAGTAAGAATTATTGTGGTTGACCTCTGGGTTAAATTCTGATTTTGAAACGACCACATTCTGAAATACACCTCCAAATTTATCTGGTTGTCCATTTCGCTGAAGGGGTGGAGGAGTCGAAGGATCTTTGAAATGAATTACTCCACCTAAGATGCCGTAAAAATTGAGCAACGGATACCAGCAAGCTATTCTGGATTTTTAAAGCTAACCTTTCCAGACATTCATTCCAGGAGCACCAATAAGCAGTTGATTGTCATCAGTAATATGTATAGAAAATCCAGCCTGCCCAAAAGCCCATATAAATTCTGTATCGGCAGCTTGATTATCTAAAGTAACGAAACTTGTCGTCAGCTTCTAGTCTGTCAATATTATGTTTAGTCTAATTTATGCTATGTCTAATGCTAATTTAGTCTGCCTAGTCTTTGGCCGATTTTCTAAAATATTCATTTTGCAAAATTTCACCTTTGTGATGGATAGGGTTGAGCCTATAATTGTGTGGCAAGTCGGGCATTGTTCTCTCTGTTCTCAAGTCATTTGTTGGACGCCAATAGCAAATCCCATTCATGAGATAATGTTCTGTAAAATTGGTCATGGCGGACAACCATTGGTTACTCCATCGACTTGCACAACTTACAAAACGGCTGTTGGCCCCATTGCTGTTAAACACGGCTCCACCTAGCCAGCCACCATCTTTGCGATCAATTACGTATCCTTGTCCATCGTCTATTGATACAAAACAATCGACTTTCAAAAATTTACAACAATACCAAGTACCAACTCTACTTTTCATTTTAAGAACCGTCAAAGTATTTATTGTCTGTTGGATCCATCACAACAACTTCGCAGAAATCGGCTGGGACTCTCCCCAAACTGCATCTCCACAGAACGCCCGGCTCAAACAAGGATTTGTGTTTCAAATGAGTTGAGTTCGCTTTCGGAGTTCCAACAATGACCCTGTAGATTTTGCATTCAATGACAATTGAGAAGGTATTTTAATAATTTTATGCAGCCCAAACTCAATACGCTGAGAAGCATACCATGCAGAAGACTCTGAAGAACGTGATGTCTCATCTTTTTCCAACAATGTGACGCTCGTGCCGAAAAAACTGTCACTTCCGTCAAAGTGATTAGAAATTATTATAGGATTTGTAGTGTCAATGTTAAGTGAAAACACTCCGCCAAATGCAAAGAAATTGCAGAATATTAAGGGAAATAACTTTACCAAACTCATGTTAGTTTTGTAACAGTTTTTAAATATAACTTTTAATTTAAATTTTAAAAATATTTAAACTACACATTTGAGTATTCGTGGGTTTATTCAGCAAGACCCAGTAAATAATTTAAGGTTTTTGCCGACTGGATTATTGATATTTCAAAGCAGGTTGTACGATGTGGATTACGCTCGTATTAATCTTTCGTTATCTTCCAAAGAAATTGCAAATAAACTAGGGTTCGGTTTAACACCAGCAAATATTAGACTGACGCCGGAGTTCAAACTGCACTCGTTTTTGGCTTCATTCTGTATCAGTCGACATTCGTTTTTTATCAAGGCACCGGTTGTGTATTACACAACCGGTTCAGGCTTGTTGGAATTCTGCAAACATCAGTCAACTGATAAACCAAAGAGATTGATTCTCGTGCATTAGCATTAGTCAGCCACAACAACAAATTATGTTATTTTAGTAGCGACTAAATGGCTCATATATGGCACAGTTAAAAATCCACGAATTTTTGCTATGACTGGTTCTGCCATCCGGAAAGATTGTATTATTTTCTCTTTTATTTATAACGTCTGAAAATATGTCAAAACATTTGCGGAATGAACAGCATACTCTGGGATCGAATACATTTTAGAGCAATAAGTCATATGTACATAACTTGGAAAGCAGTTGGCGATGATGAAGTGAAAGCTGATTTTATGAGAATTTGGGATTGACATTTGCGCTGCGGGCTGCGGCTGGGTCAATCGAAATATCTCAAAAGATCTAAATGCTTCAAGAACTTAGGATAAGAAGATTACAAAACACGAAATGAATGGAAATCTTGAATAGTAGTCAATCTGGATGATTTCCGAGATGTCGGAAGTAGTTCTTAAAAACAATACTCAAAAAGTTTGGAATGAACTCAAAGAATTCCAAGCCCAGATGTGAATCCCTACATAACAATCTTAATTTTATTTACAATGTATTGCCGATATCATTTTATCATTGTGATTTGATTTTCATCGGGACCGGAAGAAAATTGTTGGTCTCTCTCATAGCATGCAAAGTCGACGACGTCATTCTTCATCTCTCCAGGAAATGAAATTATATCGACCTTGCCAAGTCGAAATGCTCTCAAGAGCAAGCAGGTAATGATAATTATTAAATTTCCTACTAAAAGCGTTTCATGAAAAGGAAGAGGCACACGCTTATTGGAATGACAAATGCTTTTAGCTATCAACATCTTCAAGTTATCATGTCTTCTAAACATCAATGAAAAGCCATCACAATTGCGCACGAATTGTACTGTGGAGATCCTCAGGAATCTTCAATCTTCCCTCAAATTCAGAAATCTCAGAGTTTTGTTCTTATTGCAAATTTCGAACTGGGCGACAAACGTCGTGGTGCACAACAAATACTGATCGTCTTTCCAAAAAGTTATTCCAGCACCCAAGTAACAAAATGGCTGATCAGAGTCATAGTCATAACTGCAACCGAACTGCTGGACATATTGGCTGGAGACCACTTTCAAAATCCGCCATCTCAGAATATTTGGAAGAACGGAGAAAGTGTGAACCTGACTTGATAGGCTGCGGGCCAATTTCATTCTCAACTATTCCAGGCTCGAAATCGACCGAAATGGACGACACTAGTATGGTTGGTATTCACCAAAGTCATTTATCACCAATGACGGATTATCGGGTCAAGTATGTCATGCAAAAATTATTCGAACATTTGAATACAATTTTCAAGGTTTCGTCTTTGTAAAATTTTGGATTTTGGCATTTGATTTGTTTGCAGGGAAGGAATTACTCCAACTTCTACCACTTTTCGTGTATGGGACAATAAGCCTGCCAAGGCAGTGAAAGAAATCGGCTGGAAGAAACAATCTCGAGACAAGATCGCTCAAAATTTTCAGACATTCCGGGAACAAGGATGCTCCAGAGTTTTAAGCGGCTCGGATTTTTGCAAATCAAAAGTTAATCACAGTAGTGGGCTTATCAAATTGGTAGTCGATGCTTTCACCGGAGAGCACAACCTAACACTGAGACCAGACGATATTTGGGCTGCGATTTTGGCCCAGTTCTCATTTTATGTGAATGGGAATGCCGAAATGCTCGGAGATAAATTTGTCTACTTTCCCAGGAAAGAAGAATTGAGCATCAATTTGGACATTTCTCCCTACGCTCCGCTCGACAAAGTTCCGTTTGACCTCTACGTGACCCTGATGACAGATAAAATTCATGACAGCATTTTTGACGAAGATCTCAAGAAATGGATTCTTCCGGATTTCTCTACCACTACGGAAGATGACTTTGTCATGTGTGGAGTTTTGTTCATGGCTACGCTGAAAAAATATTCAAACTACAACATGAAAGTCGGGTGCGGGATTCCATTCCTAACACTTGAAGGAAGTTTAGAAGATTGGAACAAAATATTGAGACGCCTGGATCATCTAAAAACTTATGGACCAGAAACTCGCAAGTGGGTAGAAATGCTGACACCGATCATTCAACAATTCATTTTAGCAAAAGCAGGGACACCAAACATAAGTTTCTGGGAAAAAATTTGCGAGTATAGAATCGACCTTCCATTAGGTCCTCGCATGACCGGTTGGATTTCTGTATTTGGAGTTTTTGATAAATTAGGACAATGGCAAGGGAAAACTTTGTGTGATGGAAACAATCCTTGGCCATCAATTTGTATTTTAGATTTGACAGAAGGAATTGTTGAAGTTGACGTGAAATTGACCCATTATTGTAAAATTCATAGCGCGGTCTTGTTTGCTGGACATATGGTAGCTGAAATCTCGAAGGATGGTTTTGGTTTGCAACCGAAACCTGGGTGGATAATCGCATTGAAAAATTCGGGCGAATCGGGTAATGAGAATTGTAAAAATTCAGCCACTTCAAGCGTAGCAACAAACCAGAGAGAAGGCCAACGTGGTCGCAATGAAAGATGGATTTCGTTTCGTTGTTTTTAAGCATGTTTTGCAAACTTTGCAGTTCACTATTGCTCTACTAGTCAATCTGTCTCAATTCCATTGTACTCTTAGTTACAAGAATTGAAAATATTTTTGTACTAATTTAAATTTACAACATTACAACAATGCTAAGGCTAATGCTACAACTTTGTGTCGTACAGAATTTGTCTCTGAATAAAATAATTGTTGCTAAACAAAGACTGGAATATTATTATTCTAATTCTAATTGATAACAGTGTATCAAAAACTCGTGTTTATTAAATCTCGTCTAAATTCTTTTCTTTATTACTAACAAACAAAATATATGGAAGAAAGCAATCATGCAAGATTTCATGTATATCACAGAAATAACCAAATATTCGTCAAGATCGGTTCACTCAAAAACTAAAAGCCTAATCAACATTTCTTACCCCAAATCACAGGTAATACAATTTATCTTCCATTCCAATTTTTGGCTCAGCCCTCAAATGATTTCCAACAAAACTGGCCAATTTGTGGGCATACTAAACAAACAAAAGTACAGTACAGATTTAGTTACAGCCAAGGTGATTCAACTTTGTTTGTTTTTTTTCGTTTGGTTTAGGAGGTGCGACTATAGAGATTGCGCAAAATGAAATTTCGAACATAAACTTAAACTCAAACGTAGATTTGAATTTCGAACCGTCGCG
>JAQGCM010002077.1:0-12363 GCA_034699705.1 Hymenaphorura dentifera
CGTCAATCTCTTCTCGAGATCCTGTCAAGTCAAGTATGTCAAAGCCAGGTCATCATACTTAAGAATCTGCTGATTCTTGTTGATTTGGAAAATTTGAAATATTATATTAGCGTGAGTTGGGACATTGTGAGTAAGAGAGGTAAGAGATGCAGCCCTTGAGATACTTGAGAATTACCAAATCGTAAATATTTTGATTTGTCATTGAATAATTGCATGTTGTTAGAAGTCAAGCTGCAAATAAAAGGTTGTATGCAACAATTTGTGATTGTTTCTTTTCTGAACAACAATAGTTGTAATATTGTAAAAGAAGAATTTAGTTAGAAAACATTTTGCAGTTTTGCAGAGAGTTGCGCATACATCCTGACTCAATATTTAACCAACATTTAGGATAGATAACATATTCAAAAACGTTTCAGTTCAGAAGAGTGGAAGTGTCTAGGAACTTAGGAAGTCTTGAATCTTGATGTGAGTTTTGCCAGAAACAACTTCAGCAATATACCTATACCATTTCGTTTTAGCTCTAATTTCAGTCCTTTAGTTAAAACGATGTCTGGAAATTTCGTACGAACACCCCAGCAATCCCATTGAATAGACAAGTGAATGATTTTCTGCTAAAAGTATTAAGCTTTTGACAAGTGCAAGGTCTGCCTGACACCGATGTTAGATAATAATATGCTAAATCCTGAATCAAATTGTTTTTCTGCACAACAATAAAGTGCAATGCGCATCCGTTGTCCCCCTGAATAAATGTAACTATCCAGCCAGTTAGCCTAAAAGTTTAAGTAACTGATCACATTGATTTCTGCCGGGGCTAGTCTACGTAGATTACATGAGTACATGAGTGAATGATACAATTTATGACTATGGATGGGTTGATTAAACCAGCACCTAACCTGACATCACATTAACCATTTTGTGTTTCTTCCGCGTTGTAAAATCCGTTCGGAATAACGCATGAAGATCGGACGGCACCTTGTCACAGCTCTATGTTTTTCATGATCAGCAAATTTGCACAGTGCAGCTGCTAGTGTTTATTTACATAGAATGCACTTTAATTTGCCAGTGTAATAGTAAAAATCTGTAAAGCTGTTCACATTTCATTGAGAAAGTTATGCAGCAGTTGTGTTTTGAATTCTGTATTGAGTGCAAAGCAGTGCAATGCAAAGTGCAACTCAAAACTGCAAAAACTTCAATGAAATGTTATGCAGTTTAGTAGTTCATGTTCTATGAAGGGTCCTCTTCCGCACAACAGTTGAATCTGATGAGATTGACAATATAAAAGAACTGTCTAACTATCCAGAATTATTTTAGGTATGGCCTGGCTAATACAATTATGTAAAACAAAGCCAACAAACAATATGAATTTAAAATGTTCTTAAAAACTCGACAAAAGAACGAATATCGGAGACAACATTTCAAATTCGGAAAACCAAACTCGTCAATTCTTTTTGCGACATTGCGACATATTTAGTTCAGGAAAATAAAAAACGCTAACAGCAGGAAATCTTACTTTCTCAAAATGCACAGAGTTTCCGTTCAAGTGCCAAAGATCATATGTATGTATGAGTAAAGGCGAATGATATTGCACATTTTTTATTTCATGCAGAAAAAATATTTTCAAAGATTAGATTTTTTTTTCTTTTCTTTATTAGGTCAATCATTTCAAAACTGCAACATGCAACGATTGTACTTGTAAAGAGTAAATAAAAATTTATTCATCTTATAAGATATTCAAAACTGTGAAGCGAAAGCCTCTCTACAAGCGTCAATATATTTGCCCAAACTTTCAATTTTGAACAGTACAATTCGTCTGTATGGATAACCTTCACGTTTTTCTCCTTCACATTCTTCCATTACCATTCCATACTCCGTCTCGCTCAATTTCAGATCAAATGAAGCAATGGAATACTAGGAAGAAAATAAAACATGAAAAATTATGAGTACCTAATTTTAGAATTTATTAAATTATTAATAAACGGATTAATAAATTCTCTAAAAACGAAAGGGAGTCACTCAGTTTGATTGAAATGTGGCCTTTTTAAAAAAAAATTCACCCTGATTTCAACGATTCGTTGACCCCAGAATGGTCTATCATGTGCAAAAGACTTGCTTGATATCGAGAAAATAGTTAACAGTGTCGGAACAAATCGAGTATAATCTTTTGTTGTTCGTTAAAAAAATTGACGGAATTCGTTTTTTAAATAAACGGTGATGGAAACATTAAATTCAAAATAAAAGTTCTGTAGTCGGTAGGGGGTGTTCTAGTACAAATTACCGGTTCCAACAATTCTTGCTCCGGGAGCTGATATTTCATCTGACCACTTTGTACGTCTTGGTAAAGCCTCTCAACCAAAACTAAGTAGTTCAATGGGCGGCCACTGGGAATTGCCAACTCATCACTGCAGGAATGAACACGAAACATGTAAGTATTAATTCGATTCGAAAATTTCAGCAAGGTTGTTCTGAATTACTTCAACGATTCTAGTTGTTCAACAGCGGTGCGGACTGTCATGTTCACAACTCTATCATAAATTAGAGCACCCGCTGTACATGCAGTATTTTCTTGTCGTCCCAAGACTGTCTCAAACAATTTCCGTTTTTCTGCAGTTAGAATATCTGGATGGCTTTGCAGATAAGTAAACATCGAATCGAACATCTGCTCTGCCGCATCTTTGCTCTACAGAAGAAAGAATTAAACATTTAGCATTTTTATTCAAGAATTTTTACTTCAAGATCTTACTGATGACTCTGGATATGTTCGGAGGGCGGTGCATATACCAACAACTTCGTTTCCATCTCCATCAAGCTGCAAAAGAAAACCCAACCCAATTGAAGTGAACTAAATTGTATTTAATGATTCAATTACTCGTGGAAACACATAAAGTAGTAACATGAACCTTCAGTACTGATCCGATGTGATTTTGAAAAATTATCTCCTCAACAAAATCACTTGTCGAAACTTCCAAAAAACGCATGCCACTATGAAGTAGACTAGCAATTCCTGCAGCATCTTCCATGGTTGGACTAGCCCCGACAAGATCAACGTTGACCTGTGAAGAACAAGGTGTATTTTACTCATCAATTTAATTTCCAAAAGATTCAGGCAAAGACTCTGGCATTGGACATATTTAAAACTTACAGTTTCCGGCATAGATCCCGAGTCAGAGCTGTTATCCTCGTCTCCAATGTCGCGATTAGAATCTTCCACAGTTATATCATTGTCTGGCTTTCGCTTTTGCTACAATTGCAAATATGGGTTAGTAAATTAAAATCAATCGATTCATATTATTGTTCCTCTCCAGGAATCATTATTGTATTTGCTGTACAACCTTCGGCTCGGCAACTCGCCATAAATAATTTTTACAACATATTTACTTACAGCTGACTTCTCATTCTGTCCTCCCAGGCCTAACTTTCTGGATTCCATCACTTGTCAGATTAATGACAAAATAGTCAAATCAGAATACGTATTAAATAAAATTGACAACTTTTTGCAGTTATTCGGTCAACGCGTGCAACTGTTTGTTTCATTCAACACGTGCGTCCAAACTTCAGAATTGGTGGAATCCGCGCGCTGAAAATATCATGTCAAATATTCAACCAAAATTCACCGGCTGCCGGACCCAATGCCCCAAAAGACAACACATGGCACAATCGGCACAAGAAATATTTTTTAAAAAGCTTCGTTTTATCTGGATTCTTGGGGCTGAAAATTCTATTTTTTAAATTTGATAAGGGAATGGGGTTGAGGGGTTCAGATTTTAGACTTTGGTTAGAAAGTAAGTCAAATTTGTCGACAAGTCGGTCAAATTTGTGTTAAAATTCATTCAATTTGATAGCAGAGCTTCTACATGATGGACCATAAGGTCTCCTGGACCTGACTGCTGCTGTGTCCTACAGTCCTTGTTGATTTTGTTGTATTGGATTGAAATGTTAACGTGAGTCAAGTGAGTCCAAAAGCGATAAGAGATAAGATAACAATTATTATAATTTTCGAGCTGTGTAATTAAAGACCCCATAACCATAATCTGAGTTTTGGCTTCGTCCTTTGGATTAGAATTGGCTGTGGAAGCTGGAAATCATCGTCCCGTGCTCCAAAAACCAAACTCTGCTTCTACTCCACAAATTCATTCCAATCATATGACACGAAACGTAATTTTTTATCTTTGTTCTGTTTCTAAAAATATTCTTATTCTTGGAGTTTTCGTTTTCATTGTGGTTGTGGTTCATTGATTTTTTAATTTTTTCAGGCAGAGGCAAGGAGAGTGCGGGCCGGGTGAGATTTGAAGCATTTTGGTTGAAGAGAATTTTGGTCTGATCACTGCAATCTGGAGATTAATTGAAATTAGTTGTCAATATGCCTTGGCACATTGATTTGACCGGCTCCAATCAACTTTTCTGGGGAGAAGTCGCTGTTCGAATTGTCATCATAACCATTTTTACGTAAGATTGATTTGCGAATCACGGAAGACCTAGATACGTTTATTCTTAGCGTTCGGATTGGATGGTAATTAAATGTGCGAATGATGTAGATTTACTGAAGACGTTAGTCCGTTTTGGAGAGAAATTCAGCAAGAAGAAGTTTGGTTGTACAAATACCCAAACACAGAAGGATATGTGTCAACGGCGGCATTATACGTAAATATGAATTGATTAAATGAATTTACTGAACTTTAATTACGCGATTTAGTGTAAAACAAATTTATTTATGTTGCAGGCGGTTGCAATAGTGGGATCTTTAGCCACTATTTCACTTTTCTTCGCCTTAAATCGTGATTTCCGCGACGCATGGGAAGCTTTCCTGGTTCCAAGGTAAAGTCCCAGCTTGTTGACGTCGGTACTTGATCGGATACTAAAGTTTTTCTTTTTACTCAGTTTGTCAATACCTCTCGCCGGATTGATTGTCAACATAATCAAAATTACAGTCGGTAAGTATTTTGCAACAATATTATTCGGCAATGTGCGTCTGAACATCGGATATTGGATAGTAAGGTTGTGTACTAAAATTGTAAATTGACAAACAGGAAGACCCCGGCCGGATTATTTCGCACGATGTTTTCCAGGACAGCATGAATTTAACATATCTTTGGCATGCACCGGTGATCCGCAAAAAGTTCTAGAAGGACGAAAGAGCTTTCCTAGTGGTCATTCAGGGTGTGAGTGTTTTTCTACATAATTTCAATTTCACAACTTTGTTGCAATATAGAAAACTTGGTGAAATATTTTGAAATATTTTTTTTTGTTTTGTAAAACGAACCATTCTCGTACTTCCAGCATCTTTCTCCACTATGACATTCATAGCCCTCTATTTGGCTGGAAAACTTGGAACTTTCAACCAACGCGGTAGAGGTGAAGGCTGGAGATTAGTCATTGTTATGGTGCCCTTCACTCTTGCTTTATTGGTTGCTATTAGTCGAACTGCTGATTATCATCACCACTGGCAAGGTATAAAATTAACAGAAATGTTCTGCCGACAAATACTTCAATTCGAGTAAAAATTAAATAGTTTTTGTACCATTCCCAATTTTTGTAGATGTAACAGTTGGTGGAATAATTGGAATCGCTATATCGTATGTAGTTTATTTGCACTACTACCCTAGCCTGTCGCATCCGTCCAGTGCTTTGCCTCTATCTGTTTTGGCAGATCAAGAGAATCGGCCCAGCACACAAACTCCGGGGTCAAACCGTCGTCTAATGTCACAAGGAAGTTCTTCGTTGACATTAGTGAAAAATGTTTGAGGAAATCGACATTCTCTCCGAAAAGCCACCATTCCATTTTAAGATGATGTTTCAAATTGATTTTAATGTTGCAATCACTTTGACTGTACGAAAAACTTTTTAGCTTGTTAATTAATTATTATAAGCATTCGAATACTTCGAATGCTTCCAACTGGAGGTTTTCATTTAACCAACTCGTATTACTTATTTTTAACATGAATTAGAATTCAAATCCTTCAAGTTTGGTTCATTTCTAGTCGCTTAGGTTCAACTTTCAAGTAATTCAATTAATAGCCACCTAGTATGTTAATTATAATAATGTTTATCCCAAATGGGGAGTGCAATTGTAAGTCGAAACAAAAGAGTTTTTGATATTTATAGCTAAGGAAAATCTAATTTATCAATTATATTTAAAATTAATTATTTGTATATGTATAAAATCTGGTACAAAACTGCAAAATGTACTTAATCTAGTAACGTAAAAAATAAAGAGATTATACTGCTACAGATTCTTTGGTCTTATTTCTCCTCAAGTTCATCTCGGATTAGAAAGGCAAAAGCAAATGTAGAATCAAAAGTCAAACGCCTTGTTGTAGTTTGGAAAATTTAGGCTGTATACCAAATTCTTATTTTGTCAAGTTCGTATCGTAATCGTAATACGAATGTCGACGTGCTGTCCAGTCAAATTACATTCCAAATAATTTCGAAGAAAATTTCAAAACTGGACATTTCAGTTTCTATTTGCAAATAAAAGTTCACATTTCATTTTCTGTCAAAACAAAGAATTTATTACGGTTTTGTACATTAACATTTCCATTGCAATTGACTTGGTGAACAATATTTCCAAACGAAATATGCACAAGTTTCCAATGCAGATTTATTTTTCTAGCAAATTCTAAATCTGTATACATGTTATACTTTGACTAATACTTTTTGTAGTTTAGCGTTTAGCTACTCAAGAACAGCAAAGCGACCTGACCCTATATTGACCCGAACCCCCGCAGTAATAAAGATGCATATTTTTGCAACTACATATGAAGTATACAAAGAAACGGTCAGTTTAAATTTTAATCGCTTAGAATTTTGAGACACACAATTAGAATAAAAGGAAAGTGAGAAGGAATAATTAAGTTACTTGATAATTTTTCAACCTACTTACAAGGTACACAATTATGGTTAAATTTTTACTATTGTTTTTGACACACGCTCACTCACACCGCTGACCACTACTGCAATCTGCAATTTATTGCAGAGCTTCTTTTTGTGTGGGTGATAATTGATGAATTTGAGAAAACTAATTATTATCTGCTGAATTTGACTAGGCTACGTGCTCCAAATCAAAATCGATGTTCGGTGAAATCCACAATATTTACTCAGCTGTCGACGATTTGATTTGATTGTTCGTTGACCGTTTCTGCCGGGGGAAGAATCCCTGTTGTCGCTAAAATTCAAGTAAGATTTTATATTTAGTTTAGTACTACCCACGCTATTGAAATAATAAAATATTTGAACCAGCGTTTGATAAAATTTTCACGAATCGGTGGGAAATTGCATCAAGAAACTTTGCAAATACTTCAATTAATTCGTTTTGGTCGCTCAAAATCGATAAGTTCACTTCTGTTGAAGGATTTCTAAAAGTGTACAACTGGTGTACTTACAAATGGACCTCTGATTGAGCTCCTCGGTTGGAAAGCTTCCCATAAACGGGCTTCTGCCAAAACTCGAGCTACGTCGCCGATCGTATCATCCGCGTTGTCCAACGACCCTTGATCATATTCGTAGTCCCTGTTCGGTACAGACGCATCACTCCTCTTCCGACCACAACCTAATTTAAATCAAGATGTTTAGGTTAAGGATTTGGTTTTGGACTGTGAGGTTTCCAAAAGTTTACCAAATTGTTTATTATAAGTTAGAATTTAGTCAGAACATTAGAAAATGTGGAAGGACCTGTGAAAGCATTGCAGAAAGTTCTTTTGCTCGGTCTCTGTTTCTGATCTGACTGTGCCTGTTGCTGTTGCTCTGGTTCACCACCATCCATGGCCAGACTCTATCATAATTCATAAAACAATTTGTGTGGTCAGAGAAAATTTGTTGCAAACTCAAACTCACTCCATTCCATTTCACTTGATCTTCGTTTGAAGTGAAGTTTAATCTAATGAGATCGTGTTTTCACGACTCACAAGTTAGAAAGTTTAGGAATGAATTGGGATAGACTCGAATATGTATGTTTTATGTTCATCTGTCAACTTGTCACTCTCATATCGTCAGAAAACCAAAAATACAATTAAATGTTTAAAGAGTCTATAAACATCCTACTGTGACTCGTACACAATTTCAACGATTTGTGTTTTTGAGGTTAATAGAAATTTTCCCCACGTAGTAACACAAGTGCAGGGTCAAAGAAATTATCCTACCATGTCATGGCCATTCTGCATTTTGAGTAAATTTTGGCATTAATCGTGGAAAGTGTCCATAGAAGTGGTCCTTATTCTCATAATTAGTATTTAAATAAGAGTTGAAATTGTACAGAAATTGGAAAACTGCGTAGCAAATCCAACTTGTAATTGTACGTGGATGTACGCAAAGACTAAGCTTTTTTAGAAAATCCACCCGGCGAAATTGTGTTCAAGTTCCAGTTTGACGGGAGATTTGGTGGATAATTGAAAATTGATGCTTCGCGTCTTCAAAAGTCACGTACAGGATTATTCCTAAAACCTCAATTCAGACTTCACTAACTAAACAAGCTAAATAATTATTGTCCTTCAGCGGTTTACCTTTCGACACAAAATATTCAAAACATAACATCAATGTCGAACTCAACGTATAAAAATTTGCATGATATAACGAGGAACCAATTTAATGATGCAATTGTTCCGCAACAGCATGAAAAAACATAAAAACAGGTGAAGAAACGCAGTTAGAACCGAACCGACTCAGGATAAGGTTAATAAGGTAGCTGAAATCGTTGAACTGAGGTAGGATTCGGATTGCACAAAACCGTACAACTTTTACCGTAAGCATTTTGTGCAGCCATGCATATAATCGCATATTATATTTTATTGCATTTTGAAAGCACATGTTAAAAATGCTTGCTCTGAAATCCAATTGAGTACTGCGGCAAGGAAACTGACCTTTTTCAACATCTTGCGCTCTATTGGATAGATAACTGTGATTTGGTTAGGTTAGGTTCGTAATTTCGGAATCATTTGATCCTTGAACTTTTTTAACAATGAACCATGGCGATGACTTCGATTCATATTCATGACTCGGACGTCTTCAAGACCAAATCAAGACCATTCTACGGCGTGGCACAAAATTACAATAACAAGCGTCTAGAGCTAGCGTCGTAATTCACAAATAAGGTGGTAGTAAAACTGAACTTGAGAGATTGAATATAAGCCAGGTGCACGTGCAGGGCAGGGCAAGTGCAAGTCGACCGCCGAAATTACCAGATTACCAGCTTTCTCCAACCACTCGACTCATCCAAACCAAACCAACTCATAAAAGCGAGGTTTTGGTTTGCCTTCAGCCTTCTTAGTCTGAGTAAAGCTATTCTCAAGCATTTCCCACGACTTGAACAGATGTAGTTCAAAATGATTTTTCACATTGCATCAAATTGAAGTATAAATATTTTAGGATGAGCTCATGCATGATACCTTGTTATTTTACTCGATACAGAGGAAATGTCAATTGCAAAATATAAGACCACACAAATAGTATTAAACTTTGAACATGAACAACAGTTCCTATTGCAAAAATTCACATACCGAATAAAGAAAATAATTAGCAAATGACTCGAACTCTCAAATCGAACTCGAACCGCTTCAGGAAAAAATTACCAAGCCGTGCCTATTTTGGGCTTACGGTACTTATTAGTTTTATGGGTTCATGTTCGACCATATTCTGCGTTTTTTTTGTTTAATATTGCTCTGACCCAGGTGGTAATTTGAAGCAAAGTGCTTTTTTAACTACTTCCTTGAAATATTTCTGAGATTACACGTTCGGCCTCGCACCCCCCGTCGTTGTGTAAAATAGAAATATTATACGAAGTGCTTGCTGGAATGTTTAGGGAAAGTATTACAGTTGAGTTGAGTACTTACTCTTTTCTTCAGCGGAGCTGTTCCGCAAGCCACGAGAGTGACTCCGATGAGGAAAACAAGGAAGACGCACAAAGCAAATGTCTTCGGACTTCTCATTCTCATTGTCATCATTTCCTCTTTCACCAGGTTTTTTCAGTTTTTCTAGATCTGTTCTGTCCAATTCACATCATTAAAACAAATGCTCCTTTTATTATTCGTATGTATTCATTTTTTGCAAACTTGCTGATACATAATATCACGACAAATAAAGCGCAAACAATGAGCGACAGTTCGACAGTAAGGAAAAGAAATACAAGCCGACTGTCGAAACACACCACGAATGTGTCAAGTTTTCTCACTACAAGGCATTGCAGGGGTGTGAAATTAAATTTGATTGCTGATAAAATGAGAGCTCTAAATAGCAGTAACGCCGACTGGCCGGATTCCGGGAGTAGTTTCTTTCAAAATATTCATTTCCGGACTTATGGGGACACGACATTAACGTTGCAGGTTGTCATGCTAGTTTTACTTCTAGTCTACCAATTTTCCCATTAAAATAATCCACATTATAAAGTTGTAATGTTTTTGTAAGAGGGCAACGCGGTGACAACTTTACAACAGAGTTCTAAACACTATAAATACTTCGTGCTCTGCTCAAAAACAAATTGTGTAAATTATAAATTGTGTCGTCTAAGGTTCTGATTACGAAATCTGCAAACCAAACATCTCTGCAGAGTTCAATTACTTCCGGAGTGCGGGTGCGGGATCTAGGGTCTTAGACGAGTTCTCTTAAACAAAAGTAAACTATTATGCGGCAACGCAATTCTGAGCGAAAGCTAATCGAAATATGTTTGCGAAGTGTATGTAAATTTTAGTAGCGAATTTTGTAAATGCAAACTGAGGGTGAACACTGGGAGAAAATGAAATAATGAATCAACTTTCTTTTGTAGGCGAATCAAAAGCGTAGAAAATGTCACAAATCTTAGAAAATAGCATTAGGCATTTGACAGTTTGCCGAGAGTCGATCGCCCACCCGGTTGAATCGTTTAAGGTCCGCTCCTCATTATTAACTTGAGTTACGATCTCCGGGGGTCAGCGGACACCTGTCGCTTTCGTCATGTCGGATTTTTAGGCTTTAACGAGTAGCTCAGTTCCCCCGCAATAGCACTTGAGGAATCCGGAAAAATCCTGCGGCCATTAAGTTCTTCCCACATCAACCACCCGGTGGTAAAGTGTGATCTGGTTTCGGAAAAATCAAGGCACTGACTCCACTCTAATTGCCACTTCTCAAAAGACCTGATAGTACCGTTAATGCTAATGAATCGTACGATACCAATGCACTCCACCGTCATTCTGAAATTACGATTCTCGGGACAACGTAAAGCAAAGCTGAACAAATTTTTAGGAAAATGTCTCCGTAAAAAAATCTGCACCCTTTGCAGCAGTGCAGCACAGAGTACATTGAACTAGTTCGAGTTTATACTATTGTAAAGGACGAATTCCCAGCAAATCTTAGGTTTATTCAGAACTGGATGTTTAGTTGTTGTGACTGTTCACGATACCTTATAATCTGTTGAGTGGAAAATTCCTACTTCGATATGAGTCCGAAATTAGCTTTCGAAGATGCAATGTTATAGCTTAATTAGATTTATAGGTCAACCTGATAAACACAAGTGGCACAGAGGGAAAGTTACGTCGCTCATTTCATTCTGGGTAGTAGCTGTCCAAATGTCGAAACCGAACCGAAGTGGGCGATCGTTTCCCCTTAAATGGCTTAATTGATTTCACTAATGTTACAGATTAAGAATAGTGGCTTGACGAGACAGGCTGAACTAATTCACGATTTTCTAGGCGTGTTGTTGGGCACTATAATAACAAGAATCATGAATCAAATCAAATTCGTCACAATATCATTGCTGCATTTTCGAGACGGGGGTTTGCAAATAATTGCGTCTATTTATGGTTAATATTGCACAATCGCTGTGTAATTGAAATCGAATCAAAGCAAATCTCGTAACTAAAGAACTAAACATCCCAGGATTATGTTATTCTGGTGCACAGTCCTCGTTTCTACTTCCAGTTCCAACTGTCCCAGCCCAACTCACACACACTGTTTAGTATTCCTGGGATTTTCGATTTTTCCTAATTCATTTGAAAAAAATTAACGCTTGCTGAAATGAATGCTGAATTGTGACTTCAAGTACTGAAAATCCACTTCGAGCATAGTAACTTCGAAAAATCTTAACAAACTACTAAAATTCAACAAGAAATAGCAAATTGATTTTTATCTATCTTCAGCAAACAAATTTTTTTGAACGGGGTTTAATGAATGGAATGGACCCGTAATTGAAAACTCAAAATCTGCATTTGATTTGACCTGCGATTTTGGAAGTTTCAAGTCCTGTCTTCATTTTAGGCCCCCCAAATAAAAATCTGTGTGCCGAAAATTATGACTTTGCTCAACAGCCAAGTTTTGCGTTTTCGAATGTCAAGAGGTGCGGAACTACGGAAAAAATTATGAGAGCTCTGGATATAGCATTTCTACCTTCAGTCTATTATCTATTAA
>JAQGCM010002078.1:0-12359 GCA_034699705.1 Hymenaphorura dentifera
TGTACACATACACACATACACAGGGACTGGTTACATACTGGGAGTAGTACGAGCTGGAGGAGAAAGCGGTGAAAGGAGAGGAAGAGCAGAAGCATCCTTAGTGAGAAAAATGAGAATGACAGTTATGGTGTGATGGTGTGATTTGGGAGAGCGGAAGGGAAAAATCGAGGCATTTATGTGGGTTGTTAACGCAGATTGAGTCACATTACGATTGAGACCTTCTCTTGTCCGCTCCATTATTCCCAAGTGCACACACACGCACGCACAGCACTAAACTCAACTACTCATTCTATTCCGTCCAAACGACGCCGGGTGTCGGGAGATCGGGTGAACAGGAAGCAAGGCAATAGACACTCATAATGTGTCCTCTAGCTTCCCAGTGGCGGGAAGAATAACACTTCGTAATACCTATCAAAACTATCTCAACCATACCCACACCAAGTCACTATGAATTCCACATGCTGAAAGAGACTTAAAGTTGAAACAGTAAGATCAATTATTCAGCATTAGTTGGCTTGCATGGGGAATGGAATCATCACACCCGGCACCCGACCCAGCCAACTTTACTCCCCTACTACTTTCTCTGCTTTCACCGTATTCACCGCTCACTCTTTATGCATGCATACAGTGTACTTACACACTAACTCCCGTCCATACGTACATACATGGGCCCAATGCACTGGAAACTCACACGGGAGTGTGGAAACCCAAACCATTCATGGCACTTTACCGACCGCATTCTTCTGGCGAAAGTATTTGCTGCGATGAGATGGCGATGGACTACGAGAGGAGAAGAGGAGAGCCCAGCTATGCAAGGATTTCACGAAAGTAGAGTAAAATGCACAGATTTTACACTCAAATCTCACGACTCAGATATCACCCATTTAATTGCACTGCAATCCAGACATTGCAAAGCTTCGAAGAATTGATTTGACATAGGACGTAGAGCCATGGAGAACCAATTTGATTTCCGATGTTGAAGCACACAGAGGTATTTAGGTAGATCCATTCCATTCAATAGAATGGAATTTCGCGAACTTTTCACATAATTGAGTCGTTTTCCAAAGAATGACCAGCCAGCCGGGGGAAATAGTCTTACCTACATTGTTAGCAACGAGCTATTGCTTTGCTTTGCTGCAGGCAGAGTGTGAATGTGAATGAAAAAGGCATGATTCTTTGCATTCAATATTTTTTAGGACTCGGTGGAAATTGGCAGTTAAAGAAATTTGTGGTATGTGGAGTGAGTAGAGCAGAGCTGTGCAGTGCAGTGCAGGGCAACGTGAAGGATTGACTATATTACATTGCAATGTGAAGAAAGGTTCTCTTATTTTTTTGCCTTCACGGAAAGTCCCACTTTTCCGGATTCCTTGAGAGGAGAGTTGGTTGGGAGAGAGCGATAAATCTCTCTTCGTTGCCTAACTCGAAGCTAGGAGGTACAAAAAAGTTACTAAGCCTTTCTGGTCGTGTTGTACAAGGTGTTAATTTAGAAACCTATGAGTCTTTTTCTTGTGTGATGTGAAGGGCGACTCGATTACATAGGTGGGTACGTACGGACGCTCGATATGCTGTCATGGCAATCTCTTGTCGACGCCTTGGCTTGGCTTTCCTTACACTCCGTGCAGTGCACGCACTGCACTGAAAGAAGTACTGAAAACTCGACACTCTGGAAGCCAGGGTCTTCAGTTTTGTTCACCACTCAACTTTTACTGGTGGGCCGGTGAGCTTTGAGGACAGAGAGATACGCCAACCTATAGAAGAGAAGAGAGAGAGAGCAGAGGAAATCCTTCTCTTTCTTTCCTAAACTTGGTTTTTGTTTTCCGGCCCTTACCAAGTTTTTGTTTTCACTCCTTTCCGTTTAAATTCTATGGGGGAGACACCAAGGGGTGTCCTTGCCTTGTTAGAAAATAACATATCATTTTTATCCTTCATCCGGCTGAAAAGAACCTGTCCGTTTCACCACCATTAATAAATGTGACAAGAGTACTACTACGGTCGGTACGAGGGAGAGAGACGGCGACGGAGACAGAGAGAGAGAGAGAGAGACGGAGAAAACTAATTTGTGTTTTGTAACTAATATAACAAATGCTCACACCATTCCCTTGCTACTTGTGTGCACTGGCACTGTGCACCAACGAAACTTTCACAATTCACAACAGCAGAGCAGAACTGCCGCCGCTGCCAACCAACTTTACTCTGCACTCCGACGTCCTACTCCTTGTGACACGAATCTGGCTACAATTAGTAGTGCCCTCCCCCACTGCACTACTATACACGCTGTATTCTGCTCTACGCAAAATATTAAACCATATAATTCATTCAAGTCATAAATCTCTCTTGGGTGGAGGAAACTAGAACGTGGTGGTGGTGGTGGCGGAGGTTCTCAAAGTACATTCACATTCATAGGAACCTTAGCTGACTGGCTCAGCTAACCCGGTCTCACCTAGGATGAGGGCAAAGGGTTCCTTTCTGCTTTCTCCTGCCTGCCTGCTTGCCTGCCGCGTCTCATTCAGCGCCGGCATTGTAAAGAAAGAGAAATTTCGCCGCTTTCACTTGGATCTAGCTCGCTTTCTCCACACACACTACACACACACTCCTCTCTCTCTCTTGAGACGATAACATAATTTACACAATTTATAGAGATCTTTCATTTCCTATATCTACAATGCAATACGGACAGCCGGAAGACTCACAGACAGACTCAGCTCAGAGTAAAAGAGAAGTAGTTACCATTGTCTCTCTTTCGCCTCCACTCTCAGCAGCTCAGCCCAGCTCAGCTCAGCTGGTATATATAAACTCTGCTCTACAACGTCGTCAAGTTATCCAGGCCGCAAGGGTTGTGCGAAAACTGTTTTTATACACGTCAGGTTCACACACAAATATTTACTACGACGACCCTCCCGGTCATAGCCTACCACCGCACCGCTTCATCCCACTCCCAACTTATGTACGTACATCTTGACGCTGCTCGTACTACTTACTTGGCTCCTAAAGCCTTGTGCTGAATTCCTATGGACAATCCTAGAAATTTATTTATGAATTCTCCCCGTAATACCCGGCATGCTTCATTCTCGCACGACTCACATTTTCCACAGATTTCCCACATATACATGGGTTTATGATTTCCTTTGCGATTTCGACCCACTGACTCACTTAAATCTGAGATGGGGAATGAGAGGCCTGTGTGGGCTTCTCAACTGATGGAATGGAATCCGGGCAGAGCTCCTTCCCATTCCCGGATCTTGACTCTAATTTGGTGAGAGGGCTTTGCTTAGCTACGCAAATATTAATTAGAACAGATTTCGCTTTGTTTTTGCAAGCCTCATTTTCTGGGTTCTGGCTACGAGGAAAGTGAATATGATTCGTTTTTTATTCACAGAATTTTTTCCTCCCGGTACAATCAAACTAGTCAATCTCTAAAAGATGAGTCCCGTCGGAATCGATTTGTCACTCCTATTCGCTGTGTGCCAAGCATTTGCCAATAGTTGCAAATATAAATGGCAAAATAGACGGGGAAATGGGAAATAATTTTGAGAGTAGTTGAGAGGAAGGAAAAGATGGAGACACATTGCTCAATGCAATGGAATTGAAGGAGAGGACGACAGGGAGTTTAGATTTGTGAATTCAGTTTGGTTTGAGAAAGAAGTACTACTGCTGTAGAATGTATGTGGAAAAGGGGGAGAAAGGGAAGAAAAAAGTTTGGTGAAAGATGTTTTCACGCTTTGTCAAATTTTTGTGACAAGTCAAGAGGCAATGGAGTGAGGAAAAGTTATGCCAATAGAGGTGGAAATCATGTTTCAATCTACATTTTATGTATTCAGTGAAAGGGGGTTGGGGGGTCAGACAGAGAGTTCACGATGACTACGACTACGACGACGACGACTAGCTTTCCCTGTCATGCCTTGCCATGTCCTATGTTCTATGTAAAATGCAGCAGCAGCAGCAGCACTGGCATCACACACGACGACACGCATCGCGATCGCGAAGAATATTAGTCGGTGTGAGAAAAAGATCGGGCAAAAAGGAAGAAGACGAAAAAATAAAGAGAGAGAGAAGCGACCGACCAGCCAACCAACCGGCCGACCGACCAACCATCCTTCCTTCCTTCATCTTTTTTGCAAGTCGAAAAAAAAACTTGTCTTGTCCTAGAGACCCCCCGATAAAAATGAATTATTTGCTATCCAAGGCAGAAAAGGAGAATGGAGAGAAGAAAAGTTCTTCCTCGGCGGAAGAGGTACAGAGAAAAGGACGGAAATCGATATTCTCCTTTACGGAGAAAATACAGAGAGAAAAGTAAGTAGTCGTAGTAGTGAGAAGAGATTGAGGGGAAACAGGGCTCTTTTTCTCCACTTTTTTTTCCTAGAAATAAAAAAAAAAGAATAAGAAATTTTCTCAGTTCAAAATTCATAGGAGAGAGTTGTTTTCGATACATTGCATTGTGCATTGTATGTACTCGTCACTGCACTGCACTGCTCGTACGTACTCTCTTTTGTAGTCTGGCTGAATCGGTACTCCACTGCACTGCATACTGCACACTGCACATATTTTTTTCTTTTACTTTCGCCCAACACGAACAGCACAACAACAAGAGTTTGTGTGTGTGTTTAAGGAAACGACAAGTTCTGTCCTGAGAGTGTATCGGTTTATATGCCTCACTTATTTCACTTTATTTATACTCTTGACGAAAATAGCCCTTTTAGATTTTTACACTTCCGAGAATCCATTCTAGGGTGTGAGGAATGAACTCGCACGTCCGAGTCCGACTACGTCAAGTATGTAGTAATAGGAACAAGAATCGGCATATTTTCCTTGGTCGTGTCGCATTTTATGTCAAATCAGCTCAGCTAGTTAGTAGCAGGAAATAATTGGGCTCAAATATTTATGCTGGTCTGGTCTGGTCTGGATGGCATTTAGGAAAAGTCACTCACTCGCTACTTGCCACTTGAAAGTCAAACCTAATATTACGTAATTTATTTAATTAACCCTTAGCCCCAATTAATTGGCATTAACATCTCTCAACGAACCAACTCTTACGACTTAATTTCTTTCTAACTTACTAGGTAGGGCTATACATGAAAAACATAAAGGTCAACTGGATTTTAACCATTTGTTCTTATGACTTGGCCTCCTGCTGGTTTGAGAACGGACTTCCAACCTACCCCTACACATGCAAACACATAACTCTACTAACTAACTGAGCTGAATGGGCAAATTTGACTTGTTTGCTTGCTTGCACTGCTTAACCTATACTTGTTCCCTATGCCTACTCTTACCTTTGGGGGTAAACGAGATAAAAATGATTGAAAAGAGAAAGACACGCTAAATATGGATAAATCACAGGAAAAAGAGGTAACGCTTTTTTTGCCCTTCCTCTGGTCGAAGCTCAAGCAAGTTAACAATTTTTACACGGGTGATTCATTATATAAAACCGACCGAGCAATGCAATTCAGTTTTGATGCTTATGTGCTCTGCTCTGCGCCGCACTCCAAGTTAGTTGGTGTTGAGGATTAAGGTTTGGAAGGGCCAGGAGAGAAAGCCTGGTGAAATTTGAGGCAAAGTCGTAGCCTGAGCCTGAGCTTGAGCTTTCTCTCTCTCTCTCTGATGAATTCACACTCGGAATTTAGGAGCTCTGCTCACGGTCGGCATAAGAGGATCGTGTGCAATTGGAGTAGTAGTGGGGTCGGTTGAGCTTAACAGTAGCAGCATCTTGCTCTCATAACTTCACACGAACATCCATGATTGTATATATTATGCAAGGATGCATGTGTACAGCTACACGCCAAAGTCTCATGCTAAGAAACTCATGTGCAGCTGCAAATGCCAACTCTTCGCCGGTGCTGCTGGAACCTGGAAGACTGTCAGAAGAGAAGAAAGGAAGACTCGGGCTTTTGATTTTCAGATCCGATCTGAATCTGAGCGGGTGAATTACCACCAGATTCGAGGCAAAACGAAAGCTACATAAGTACATGCAAAGGTTGGGAGAGAAGCGGAGGCTTTGCCACATGTATCTGCATGCATACATACGTACATATTCTATTCCTGTGACACTGTCCCAATTCCAGGGGTTCCAGTGCTCCAGTCGGATCCTTTGGATCCTTAAGACTCCGTCTCATTATCCACCACCAATGAATGATTAATGACTCTCTGCCTCCTTCATCACATCCAATCATCTCGACAATCCATCTCCACTGAATTGCACAAGAGAAAGCGTTGCGACTACTACTTTCAGCTCCCATCCCATCCTATCCACTCTCTATATTTTATAGATACTAATACGTTCATGAGAGAAAGTGTAAGGAACGAGTAAGTTCTCAATTCTCTTCTCTCTCTCTCGTCGCATCACATGGCTCTGCTCGCACACACACAGAGCACAGGACACAAATTCATGGCAAGTCCAATAATACAATACACCAAGATTGGTACTGCTGTTCCTTCCTATAGCATAGCTATGTTGGGTTTCCTGCAATGGGTGGGTATTAATCGCTGGCTAGGCCAAATTTCTAGGCTAGAAGGATGAGGTTCTAAAGTAATCTCACACTCAATGAGCAACTAACTGTCCATGCGTTCATGCAATTTCCACATGACACAATGACGACGAGACTCTCATTTCTCTGTCTCTGCCCTGCCTCTCTCTGCACGGCTATTTTACCTTGTTTGGATGTAAAATCCATCGAAGTTTAATTAGGCTGTTGTGCGATGACTGGGAAGGTGGCTCCCGCCAGGTTACGAACAGTTAACCAACTACAAACGTGTTGCGTTGTGTATTTTGGAAGGAGTCAATTAGTTTGTCTGCTAGTAGTATGGTTGGAATAGGAATGGGAAACTATGTTGAGAGCTAAAGGTGCAAGTTTCAATATTTCTTCATTAACTAGTCATGTCACACGAGCGCACGGACTCAAATTGCACATGTTTAGTCAGAGTTCGGTTGAGCGAACTAATGCAATTCCAGAATACAAAGGCATCGCAAGTGTTCATTAGGCAATCCACTTGAAGAAATCTATGGGGATACTATCACTACTACGCAAAGTTCGCAAAGTGTTGGGGTAGTCCTCTAAGATTAAATCCTTTCACAACGAACGACGCTACGCTACACTACACTACACTACTCTGCAGTGCAAAGTATAAAAACAAGGGCAGTAAAATATTTTGCAATTTATTTCTTTCCTTAACACAAAAAAGAAATGGAGTTGCATGGATTTAGAGCTGAAAAAAATTTTGGCTGGTGAATTACTTACTACTACTAGTGCTACTTCTACATGGAGAAAGAGATGAAAGAATGAAATCTCGTAAAGTTCACACTGAGAATTTCCCTTCCTTTGGAAGTTTAATAGTTTTGGAAAAGGCAGTCAGGCAGTAGGCAAGTAGGCAGGCAGGCGGAGCAGTCACATTTTGTTAAGTACCTTCATAACTTGCAAGGAAATGATCGCGTCGAGTCTCTCAATGGTTGAGTAGAGAAGACATTAAAAACTGCACTCATGGCACTCCGTCCTTTTTTATTCCTATAAAATTCAGCGTTTATTTGAGGAGTAAAATTACTTGCTAACCATCTTTCTCCATGTGATTTTGCAGGATTTTTCTCCTTCATTTTCCCTTCACATTCCCCACTTCCCATTCAGCTCCAAATCTGTAAAAGTGTAATGTTCAAAAACTCTTTCAATAGAAATTCAATTTCATGGCCTGCCTTGGCGCCTTACATGGTCCACCCATTCACTTTTGATGAATCAAACAAATCCCTATAAATCACAATTGATTGAATTTTGCAATTGTGTACTTTTTTTCACTGTCTCCTCAATACTTACTTACAAGTTGATGGCTCAAGTTTGATCTGATAAACAAATTTCAAACTTGAATGTGAGACTCAAACTCATCATTCTCAGGGGTACTTGCGTAGTGCTCATCTGCAATTGAATTTTTAATAAATTTGAAGCAAAGGTTAATGACTTGGGCCCTTGCAATTGCAATTGCAACCACATTCGACCTAACATAAGTAGCTGTCGAATCGAGTGATGGAAAATGTCTGCAAGAACCTTTTTTTAGAAACAACACAGTGAAATGTGCATGTACATGTGTGGAATGGAAATGTGTATTATTTAATGTGGAATATTTAAATGATCGAGAATAATACATGTACACATGGGCCACATGGGCAGGAATGTAAAAGGCATGCAAGTAGGTAACTGAATATCAACTGAACGCATTCAACTCAAATGTATGGAATCGTGTGGTAGTTGTTTGGTTCGTAGATACTGTCTAGTTTATGTAGAAGACATGAAATTACATCATTTATCTATGAATGGGCGTACAGAGTGAGGAAATGTTTGGAAAGTTGAAAGTAGGAAGTAAAAAAAACAGCTTGGGTTTGGGTTTGGGTTGGAAAAAGAGCTGCTGGAACATAAAAGACAGGGAAAACGCGGCATTCTGATGAAAAAAGAAGACGAAGACGAGGAAAAAGTAAGAAGAAGGAGAAAAAAAAGTAGGAAGAGGAAGTTGAGGTGCTTTATAGACTCTTAAGCCTGATGTTCAGGTTTCTGTCGCATCGATTTCAACGATTACAACTGAACCATGGTGACTCCTTTCCCTTACGATTAGTTTTCTTAAGTCGTCCACTTTGGACGACTTCTCTCACTCCACTTTCACAACTTTCTCTATTACTTTCTCCCTTCATAAAAGAAGAAAAAGGACGACGGATGGATGGATGGGTGGACGGACGGACGGACGGACGGAGAGATGTGGGAGATGAGGCAAGTCGCAAGTGTGAAACTCAAGAACATGCCCCACATTTGAACAAAAGTGGACTCATGTATTATTTACTCTTTATGTGCAAAAAGGCCTTTGAGACTTGTTTCCCCTTTTCGATCTTAGATTACAATTACAAATCATAAACAACACAGCGTTCACGTGCTGAGTTTAGTATTAATTAATCGTAGACTCTGAGTCGAAAGTTGATTTAATTCAACATTGAGTCCAACTCTAGATCTAAAAAATCATTTTGTATACCCAAGGAAAGCATGCAGCTCTCACTGACCATCAGCTTGAACTGTGGGATGAACTATTGGCATATCATTTGAACTTTTTGTTTATCTGTCAAGTAGTTTATTTCTTTCCAGCTTGGATGGCGAATCGTAGCCAGCAGCAAGGAGCTTGAATTGCCGGTGTGTGACAGCAAAGGTGTAGAAGAAATCAGTCGAATTATAATAATTGTAGCCACCGATCTGGTCTGGTCTGGTTCGACTGTTCCATCCATTCCATAGTTGCATTGTGCTAGGCAGGAAAGAATCTGAGAGTTGAATTCAAAGCGAAGAAAAGAGCTTTTCGTTTACTGTCAAAAACTTTTTGGAACAAAGTTTTGTTAAATAGAGATTAAGATCATATTCGAATTCGTGGACTAGGCAGGAGTTCACGGGTTAAATGAGTACATGAATGAACAGGACCACGACTCATGCTCCTCCACACCTTTCGCCTCATTAAACAATACAACTTTCCATCACCAGATTTCTCATCCAGAAACTTCACTTTCCCCGATTACATCCCGATTAAAGACTTTAATTACAATTTTGATTGGCACTTTTAATTATTTGCGAATGCGTGCTCCCCTCATCAGCACAAAGAATTGAAGCTAGCTGCTGGCTGGCTGCCTGCTAGCAAAGACTTTGGAATTCAATTATCAAAACATTTTTAATTATGATTTGAACAAAGATAGAAAGAAGCCCACGGATCGCCAGCCGTACTTTGATGTAGTAGAGGTCTGTCTGCTGCTGGGTTGATCAAAATATGTAGGTCTCTCTCTCTGCTTTACTCACTCAGTGCTTGCGTAGAAATTTTGTGTTTTCCTTGCCAAATACATACGTACATACATAGTGTGGAGAAATGTGGAAAGAAAATAAAAAAATAATAATTGCAGTGTCACATGTCGGAGAAGATGGAATTATGAGTTTTGTGTGCGTTTAAGACTTTGGGGACAAAAAGTGGTGGTTGGGAGTGCGTGCAGTGAAAGTTTTCCTTTTACAAATCCGTGATATTTACTCTTATTGAATGGCTTTCACTATTTTCTCAGTTGCCTAGTTCTTGTTGACCCGTTGAAGAGACTTAACACTTGTCTCTGACGAATCTGCTCCAAACCACAACAGCTCACTTGCAACTAACTTGCAAGCATTGCATTGCATTGTGCCGAATGAATGCTGGCGCTGGCTGGCTTTCACCAGCAGGCAAGCACTACTCAGGTCTGCCAGCTCTGATTGCGTATAAGGTTCAAAATCGTAACTCTCACGGGTGCCATAAGACAACCTTTTTATGAAAAGATTTGTTCTATCTGCTCTCATTTCTTCTATTGTGGACAACATGACATGTTTCCCCCTCTCACTCTCTCGCACATACAGACTCGCACGGGTTTCCATTCTAACCGAAATTGGCAAACTTCAAACTTTCACAACTCACACTAGTTGCAAAGTTGGTGGTTTTATTGTTCGTAGAAAGCTACAAGATACCCTAAGGTGTGATTCAAGACACATGCAATTCAATGCAATGGATTCTCAGCCTTACCATTACTTTCTACACAAAATCCTACTCTTGTGAGCCAGCAGCAGCCAGCAGCACAGGTGGCTGCCTACAACTCTACTCAGCCACCCGACCTGTTAGTGAGGACGTGCCAGGTGTTGACTGACGTACAGTACAGTAGTGCATAGCAGGCTCTACTTAAACGAACCTGTTTTTTTCATTCACGAAACAAAATTGATTCTTGGCATTTGACCCGCCACTTCATTCAACATGCTTTCGTACTGACGTGAGTCACTTTCACCGCTATCACGACATTTTTCAAAAAACCAAAAGTTTTGGCCTAAGGGATAATATTGGGGGAGTTCTATTTCAATTTCAGACTTCTCACTGCTGAGGATTTGAAGATCGTCAGTGATCTGTTCGAAGAATGAATGTGAGAACTATACGTAACTACAGAGACGTTGGTACATAGGACAGAGGTGGAAATGGAACCCGAACAAATAGAGCAGAGGAGGAGATTACTTGTACTTTCCTCTACAAATAAAGCATGGCTAAGCCCAACCAAGGTTCTTGTTACTAATGGGTGTGGGACATTAAGCTTCTCTTATTGGCAGTGAACGCGCACGGCAATGTATGTAAAATGTACACAGAGTGTAGAGGAGCAAAAGCAAAGTTGTTTTGTAAGCCCTATGCTTACATCTCAACAAAAAGAAAGAAGACAAGGGAGGATGATGGATGAGAGATTTTCAAATGGAAATGACATGTTTTTCCTAAAAATCTAGAGGGTGAAGGAATTAGAGAATTTCGAGTAGTTATACTACGTGTGCATGTGATGACACAGGGTTTTAAATGGGAGGAAAACCTTCCAGACCCAAACTAAAGGCCTTTAAAGGGTCGGCGGGACCCTAGCACACACCCACGCCACGTGTAGATTTATTTGGGGCTAGTTTTTTTTTGATCATTTCACAAATTACGTGTATTACCTGAAGCCCATTTCAAAGACAATTCAAAAATTACATTAGGATTGGAGAAAAGAATAAAAAGCAAAATTACAGGACGAATCCAGTGCTGAGTCACTCAGCTAAGCTAAAGTACCGCTCGGTAAACTCAAAAATTAATTTTAATTGAACAAGACATTGATTGCGAGTGCGAGTCCTTCCCATGCAGTAATTAAAAGTCCTACAAAACTCCAACACGACTGTACAGTAATTGAATCCAAACCCTCTCAATTCTCAATCCAACAAGATAATTAAACATGTCAGTCGTCAAATGAAATTCAAATGAAGTGATGTGTGTAGGAAAATGAAAAAAGTAATTAGTTGATTCTGCTCCTTAAATCAAGAGAGCACGGCACATAAACTGGTTAATTAAGCCAAACTACTGCCCACTCATGGAATTGTTTTGAAATGAAGTGGATTTGAGTTGTGAATATAGCTGGGCTAGGACTGGGCTGGACTTTCCGCTCTGCCTGCCTGCCAGTTAGTGGAGACCGACTCGGAGTGAAATGTTTTAGGTTTGTAATGAGTGTTTGTTCAGTATGAGTGTACGTACTTCAATTTCAAAAGAGTGTAAAAACAGGTTGGACAAAGTATAGTTGACAGCCGAGTCATCGCTCTGTACTCGACTCGAACTTTCTCCAAATTGGATTTAATGCGTGTGTGGAGAAATTAAAAGCCATGGTCTGAAACCCTCACGAAAAAAATTTAACTGCTATGCAGTCGTCCAGTCTGTCCCCCACTGTTAAAAATTTTGATTGTCATTTTCCCTAATAACAAACATGGATATCATAATCTCTTAGATTATATAATATAAACTAGATCTGCAAAGGTATAGGGAAATTTGCAAGTCAACAAAAAATTTCGGTTCCC
>JAQGCM010002079.1:0-12356 GCA_034699705.1 Hymenaphorura dentifera
TATTTGCAAAGTTGAGAAATGATGAGTTTAGCCTGAGTTGGCATTAACAGATTCAGATTGACAAAGTTAGATTTAGCAGAGGCTACGAAACTGGGAATGCAATGGTGATGAGTGAATTGAGTTGAAGACGGAGAGGAGACTGATGTTTGCATGTGTGCAGCACCCATCCATGAGAAAAACTTGGCGCCGTTGAATTGTTTGTGTTGGAAGTGCAAGTCAAAGTCTTACCTCTAGTGTGTTTTGTTATTCATGGAACTTAAACGTGTTTAGTGGAGGAGCTAGAAAAGCAATGAAAATGAGAAAAGAAACACTTCTGCTTTTTATACCTTGAATGAATTTGTACACAGAAAAAGGATTGCTCGAGCGAAATCCAAGCACAAGTTGCGTATTGCATTGCATTGCATTGCGTAGAGAATGAAGGGCCAAGTTTTTTCCACAAAGTGGATTTATTCTATTTCTTCAGCCAAAGTTGCCACAGGAAAGGAAAGGAAAAGGCGAATCACCCCATGTGGGTAATGATAATGAAAAAAAGATTGGACGCAGGCAGGCAGGTGCAGATGCACGAGTTTGATTTGATTGTGATTTGTGTAATGTTGTTTGCTTTGTTCCAACCATTATTTCATTTACCTACCTGAACTGAACTTGAACTTGTGTGCAGTTTTACGCCTCTGGCTTTTGCAACGGGTGGGAAATTTTTTGATTTGATATTAGATAAAGAACTAGTCGACACTTTGCCAACACGTTTCTTGGTTTTCGTTTGATGTTTGAAGGGAGGGCGAAAGGACATGGCAGGTTGGCAGTCGGACCTGAACGTTTAATCAATTTAATTGTCAACAATCTACAGTTTTAGCTTGGAATGTTGGGAAAAGTTTAAGTAAATAGAAAAATTAATTGGGGAGTAAGGAACACGGACAATTATGTACGTGGAATTTCATTGCTTTGAAAAGTGTAAGAAAATCGATGTAGCCCTCGACATTAGATTTTATATCAAATGAAGGGTTTTGATTAAATCTGACTGACTGACACTAACAAGGAAACAACCACTGACTCTCTGGGACTCATGAGTTTGATTGCTACTCCATTGCACTTGTAATTTATCAAATGTCAAGAATTTCTTCATTAACTGTCAGGACTGCATTTAACCCGCCAAGCACGGATGTTCGGGGAGCTGATTACCTCGTCAACTTGAGCAAAGCTTTTTGAACAGTGGGTTTATCTTGGGAAGGGCTTCGTCGGCTGACGAGTAGATAAATACTTGGTTTAGTTTCAGTTACGAAAATGGAAATGAGATGACTACGTAGTTTCCTCTTCTTAAGACAACTAAAGCAAAGCTGCAAGGAAGTGTGAGTTTTCCTCTGGCCTTCTTGTTCAATTATATGAAATTTTACGCCTTTTTTGGTCAAGCTACGTATGAATATTCCTCCACGTGTGGGGACGCCGAAAAGAAAATCAACAAAGTTTGTGACGACTGAAACCGTAGTACATGTTCAGAACTCCAGCTGTGGTCTTTGTGTCAACATTGCTGCTACGCCTTTTCTATTATTTGCGGAGAGATGAATGTGTGAAGGGTTCAACAGGGAAGTCTCGGAAAACAGAAAAAGTGTTAGCTTTTTCTGAGAGAAATGAGAAATCTTGGAAATATTCCATCCTTCGAATAATTGCGAAGGCGCAAATCAACAATTTGGTACTAGGCGCAGTTGATTTTAGTACAATATAAAGTAAACTAAACGATTTTAGTGACACATTTTTCGTGAAATGTAAACTCAACAAACTATTCTCCGTCTTAGCATAGTTTGCGCTCCAGTCACGCGAGCTGTACATTCTGAAACCATAAAAGGAAGCTGCGGGTAGCCAGGCAGAGTTTGATAGAATAATGATCACGAGAGAGAATCAACTAGTTTTTTACCAAGGGTTTTCAAACAAAAAATTACATGGATTGAATACAAGCATTCATGAAATACTGGATGCGTTCGATTATCCAACATACATGAACAAGTAGAAGGAGTTGCAACTTGCAACAGTCCTTGAGTACAACCAATTTTTTTCCAGATCTTATCCCTGGATTTGGATTAGGCTTCTTAGCTGTTCAGGACTTTGAAGATATGTTGCCGTCTGCATATTTTAATTGTTTAACACGATATCGAAATATAAAAGGTTTGGATTTATTTGACTGCAACATAAAGCATAGTCGAAACATTTCTGACGAACTGGAACTGGAATTGAAATGAAAGTGTGGAAGTTCGGTTGAGAAGATAGAAGAGGTGAGAAGAGAATGAATTGGTCTCTTCAGTCTATTCAGAAGGGCTGGGCGATGATGACGATGCGCTGATGAAAATGATGATGGGCTTGATGGACTGAAAGTGTTGAAGTGGAATTAAATCTGATTGAAGTCTCTCCGATCCTCGGACGGACTGGCTTCAACCACATTACATGTTCAATGTTTTCAGGTTTTTTTGTCTTAATACTTCTTTCTTAGGTTAGCTCACAAGTCGTCCTATAAACTTTATTTCGTTCATTGCAGTAAGCTAATAGGGAATTGTTCAAGTTGCATGAGTTGGTCGCTTTGCAGGTGTGAAAACTGTCATGAGAACTCCAACGAAGAACATTGTCTCTTTTTTGCACCTCCGAAGAATTTCGTCACTGCACTGTGGCTAATAGATAAATTCGTCAATTAATGGGACGAGTGAAATAGTTTTCATGCAAGCGTGGTGTGCGTGCGTGCCAAAAGTAATTTACGGGACGCGTGTGTTTACGTAATATCAGAGAAGCAGGGTGACCCTTGACCCCCGCACAGATCAGTTATTAGTTGTGTACATGTGCGCATCGTATCATATTCTATTGAATTCGTGCTTCTTTTGTCCTTGTGTAAATCTGAAACATTCATAAAAGTGTAGACATCAGCGTAGATTTAGTTTGAAGGATGAAGCCGTATGTTGTATGATTACCCGAATGTCAATAAATACTCAAAAGTGTGCGGAGATTGCATTTATGTTGAAGTTGGAGGTTGAGTGGGTTGCCCTCGTTTTTGAGGTTTTAGAGTGGAATGAAAGACAAACCATACGTACGTTTGCGTTTGGGTCGTCGTGTCAGCTGCTCTTATTTTGGGTTCCTGATTCGGGTTTGGGACCATCGGATCAAATTCATTGAAAAATACTTGAACATCTGCTTTGGGTCGGGTCGCGTGTCGGCAAGCATCCTCGTGCCCTTTTCGTTGAGGATTCTTCTCATTTACTTTTACTAAAATGTACCGCATCTCTTCGTCTCGACATCTCGTTTTGAGTTGGTCCCTGACCAATCAGTAGCGACCTTAACAGAGATTTTGTTGCTTCCTCCTCACCTAGTTTCGCTTCACTTATAACACACCGGCACCATGTGTGTGCCGAAGCAAGTGGGTTTGGTCCCAACCCGGGTAATTGGGTCTGGGAGTTGGATTCGGATGGCTGTAGGTGTAGATTTGGAGTTCAGTTTGGGTTAGGATTTTAATGAGGTCGGATGGATGGGAGGAAGTCTACAACTAGCTCTTCGCAAAAAGTGGTAAGGTTTTTCTACAAGGTTGGAATTGTGAGTCAGTTTGTCAGTCAGTTGTTCATTTAGATATTTTGCAATAACTCCAATATACAAATAGTTGAGTGCAGTGTTAGTTGATGTGATACGTGATATATTATTCTGAAGATAATTGTGACGTCTAAAGTAATTCCTGGTTGTGTGTGGATTTTGTAAATGTAATTCACTAAATTACTTTAGTCCACTCCACACACTACTCAAGTCCTCTTGGCTCAATGTGTGGCCGAATCCCGTTTTTTTTGGCTTTGATTGAGAAGAACGATTGTCTTGATTTTTCAAAAGAGCCAGAGCCAACAATTTCATGGATGTCTGGGGATAAAGTGAGTAAGACATAGTGCGATAAGTATAAGTACAGGTTACAAAGTTGGAATGCTTGAGAACTGTTTTTGATACTAAACGCCTGTTCTATGAGTTCTATCCTAACTGCTGGCTGTGCATGATACAACCGTGAAACAATTAATGACAACAATGCATTTATTCTGCTGGGTATCAATCAGATATACTTTCTCCGATTGTGAATTGTATTAAAAAAGGAATAGGCTTGTCATTTCTCACACTTTCCGGCAATAAATTGTACACGGCATTCTTTGCATCAGCGGTACCACATGCTGACGCCATGAGAAGTTTGCCAATTAATTTGAAGTATTTAGTTCGCAATTGCAGTAGTTTGTAATTGTATGTTTACGTTGTGGGAAATGAGATGAGATCAATGATTCAATGATTAATTGAATTTGCAAGGAGTTTGATTTTGTTGCATCATATTATTTGCTTCTTATAGTTGTAAATCATTGTGAAAATTTGATAAGTTAAATAGGTTAGATATTTGCCAGACAAGGCACACGAACCAACATGAGTACAAAACCAACCCAAGTTTCGATTTGCACTTTATATGCACGGATCATTTGATGAATTTAATCCCACTGGCTGTGCTGAAAGCCACAACGAATTCATTTATGAAGAATGGCTCGTTTTAGAAGCAAATAATTAAATGAAAGAGAGATTAACAGGGAGCTTTTGAGTTGAAAGTAAAAGTTTAAAATTGAAACAAGGAAACCTTTTATTTCCAAATTAATCCCTCCCATCTGCTCCTTCACCGCAAGTGCGTGCTTGGCTCCATCCAACTCGCATTTTGAATTTGAATGGGGCTCGCTTCGTGTGATTTGAATTTTGAACATTCATCAATATTTATTACACCGCTCGACCGCCCTAGATTAGATTGGACCCCTTTTGTTTAGTTTGGCTCAGTTTGTTGTCTTTGCTCTGCGGTAGGGTTAGATTCTCTTACTCAATTATTGCGATGCTTTTTAATTAGAATGCAATGGGAGGGGATGATCAGATGATCAAGTTTCACGTAATTTAGTGGCGAATAGTGTTTCAAATCCATATTTGCGGCCGTACTGCCAAGGGGGATTCTAGTTCTAGAGTACGAGTTCTTGTTCGATGTTCGGAGACGGAGAATTCACAGTTCTCCCGGGAGAAAAGATTTGATTTATATCAAATCGTGTTTTCGTGCTAGAGGAATTGGGATGCGGCGATGCGGGTTGTCTATATAAATCGTTTCATTGTTGCTCAGGGCCTAAGTTCGCATTAGGAATTGGAATTGTCTTGGTGATCTTCATCTCAAATCTCAGGTCCTGGTTCCAATGTCGCGTCGCAGTTTGAGTCAGTTCGATTTGTGAATTGTGTTGTGTGAGTGCTTCTGCTAACCATGACCGAAATATATTTTCCGTGCAAGGATGGTAACAAAGTAACAATGAGCCTATGAGTCGGATAACATAACCGCAGTTAACTTGTGCGATTTGTCAGCCGATTTAGCCTTAGCCTAGGTCTTTGGGAGGCTAAAGAAATGCATTGGAGATACAAGATTAGATTTTGAATCTGTCGAGTGCATGTGAAGAAGTGCACGTACATGTGAGTTTTAAGTATTCGACATTGTTGCTACTGTATCCTGGTAAGGGTTTGGAATATTGTAATGTTCATGCGACAGAGCGTTCGTGTGTGCGAATATTTTCTCTGTGCAAAAATGAAATTGCAACCTGCAAAGGTGAACCTTGTTTGCCCTAAAAGGTATTGAGAAAGTAACAGTGTTAATGGAAAATGTACACCTAGGTTAAGTATTTTATTAATTCATTTCACAATCTACCGGATGAGGCAAGGCAAGGGCACCACAAAAAACCCAACAAAGTAATAAATGGTCATTAAATCTACCTGCCTCTGGCTCACTAGCTTTTCGCTTCAAAGACAATTATTAATTAGCGGCCCTCGCCCGACACCCTCCCTTATCCCACTTTTTCCACTTTGTAAAGTAAACATTAGTTTTTCATATTAATTCGAGATCTGATCTGGTGCTGTGCATGCGATCGGGAATTTATTTTGCATTTGGAAATTGCTACAGTGGAGTACTGATTGTGCGTTTCGAACATGACACTTGGCACACGTGAATTTGTTCGTACGTACGGTACGTTTTAGCATGCGAATTTTGTTTTAAATTGACTCTTCGCACGAAATATAAAGGAGCAGTAGTTGGGGCATATTCGCATGATGATCCATCAGCTGATTGCAGTGTTGAATCATGCATCATTTGAAGTTTGTTTGTAACAATCAAATCTAAGTGAGTGATACGTACGATTATGATGATGTATCTGGTTGGGTTAGTTTACTTGCTTAGAAATCATTTTTATGATGAATCGAATGTGAAAGGAGAAGTAGTTGAATGAAAATAAAAATAAAAAGTATCGAGGGGTGGTAGCGAATCAAAGAATTGAGGAAATGATGACAGTCGCTGTTAAACGGACATTGCAAATAGTAGCACGTTAACTCGAAAGATGTGGGACATTCTAATTTTTCTTTGATTGTGTGCTTGATCCGTTCTTTGAATTCTATTTGAATTTAATTGAAAACTGAGTTTTCTTTGTGTTCGATCAAGTACAATTTAATTTTAATTTTACATGTGTGAATGTGTTTTGTGCGTGCGTGATTCCCCTAGGGATACGAAGAAGTTTAGTCTTTAATTTGGTGAGGAGAGTCAGAGCCAAATTGAACCTTATTGTCTTTTGACTCTTTGGTGAATTGTGTCTCACGGATTCACGCACATGTCTTGGTTTGTCATCATGTCACAATGCTTCTTTTGTTTCTCTGGAGCTCTTGTGTAGTATTGAATTCGGCAGTCGTTTACTTTTACTACAATTTTGGGCCCGACTCTAGGACTCCGCATCTGATGCACTGTACGAACGAAGTAGGAAAAGTAAAACCGTAGGTCTGGCTGCGTTCCTTGGCTTTGTAGCAGCAAATTACTATTTATTTCGAACACCGCGTGTCAAACTTTATTTTTTGCTTTCTACTCTGCAAACTGAGTATATTTGTTGTACCACTGAACATTTTGAAAAACTCCTGAATGGATAAATTGCACGTTTGTTTGACTTTCTGCTTTCAAAGTCGTATCGTAATTTGTTTGATTCTCATTCTCAAGGGGTGTGCTGAGCAGAAGCCACCATGTTTGAGTTCAAGAGTTATCATCACTTCTCAGTCTCCGTGTTTTGGTTGGTAGGCTGGAAACTCCTGATGAAGTGCATTTTTAGAATTTCTAAACATCCGCTGATGAAAACAAAATTAAACACACATGATCATCTTTCCTTGAATCCGCACTTCCGCATATTTTCGGCCTTAAATGGAAGTGGTGACAGAAGTGTAGCTCGCATTAGCAAATCAGTAGTATTTTAAATGGACTGTGACGTAAGCTTCTTGCAGAGAAAGCTAAACTGTTGTTCTCGCGTATGTAGTTTCACATCATTCATGCTTTTTCGATTTCAGCGATCATTTGTGCACTTCATTTTGCATCATCCACAATCTCTTAATTTAGTATTTCTTGTTAGGCCGAAGATGGCTCCAAAATAATGTTATTCATTTACTAAGAATACCAGCCTATTTTATATTCGTTTGGGTTCGTTCGGATTTGAATATCAGCTGAACACTATTGACTATTTTATGTTGTCACGTTTTTCGCTCGTTATTTTGGGTCGTATCCCAGTTGGAGCTACACTGTGGAGGCATCAAGCAAAGTATCAGATTTCAGAGAATCTGATGTTCTTGGATAACTTCGCGATAGCGATAATTTGATATAATCTTTAGTTTTGTAAGTGTGATTGTGACACATGCGATTCAATGATGTTTATTGTTTTGTTTTTCTTATCTAAACAGGTTCTTCGACTGATCTATTGCCGACCCTACTTACTATGTATGATACGCTGATTGCTCAGACTCTGGTGAATGAACAAGGCGAAGTAAGAAATTCAACGGAAGTTAACAATACTGCGGCTAATGGTGCTGGGCCTGGATCTGAGGGTTGGGCAAATGGAAATGGAACTCTAAGGAAGTGCTCCGCCGGGAAGGGTGGAAGTGGAAATAGTTTAGCAGCGGATCCAAACAGAAATGGCATTAATACAAAAACTAGTAGTAGCAGTTGTAACAACAATATGATCAAAACAATGGCCTCATCAAGAAATGGTGTCAATCAACGCTACGGAGTGCTAAGTCGAAATTTCCCAAGATGGTCCTCCTCAAAAGATGTAAAACCAGTACAAGAGAAACAAACCACAGCGACGGCTACTGCTGGTGGCGGTGCTGAGAGGAATGGCTTAGCTCAACATGTACATAATGTCAAGGGTCAACCTCAACTCCAAAGACCGTTGTCAGTCAACTCAACACTCTCATCAACGTCATCTTCATCTTCTTCCTCGGAGTCATCCACGTCACTCAGCAATGGGCTTGGCGTAGCTCCGCGGGCATCCCCGGAAGAAGAAGATTCCATGACAATTCCAGACATTGATTTGAGTGAGGATGAACAGCAGGAGCCATTGCAGAGGAACAATTACCGGTGTGCCAAAACTACTGATGACCAAGTCAAAAGGACTGAGCGGTGCTGTAAAAGCTCAACTACCAAAGGTTAGCTACAAACTTGACCTATTTTTTTCCTAAATTGGTTGTGCAATTTGTAAGTGTAGGTGGAATTGAACTCCGGGATCTTTGCTTGCTCATTCATTTAGTCATCAATTATGCTAAGCCATTGTAGAAACAAAGAACTTTCAAAGAAAGCCTTGTCTTTAATATTCAAAGTAGGAGTACCTTGAGACGGCTGAGTTGCCTCACAAAATATTTTTATCCTTCGCAATATACTTGCAAGTAACTTTGATAAAATTATTAGCAAGTGTGCACTGTATTTGACACAATTACAATAAAAGTATTTTGAACGCTCTATGCTAAGAAGGTGTCTAAATCCTATTGGAGTTTTGAATTTGAATTTTGAATGAGTTTAGGTTTCCCTGCCTCGCCTTGAATCTCTGCTGCAGGCAATTCGGGTTAAATGCTAGTCATGCTTGAATCTAAGTTAGTATTAATTTGCTTCACTCCAGGCATGAAGGCACATGCAAGGCAAGGTAGGGCATTAGTTAAAAATGGGACTGAATGTGCAAGCATAATATCTGGAAAGGGTTGGGACTTCATCGTCTAATTCATTCATCATTGTTGCTAAGGCTGTCGGCCTTTTTTTCTTTATTTCATCGAATGCATTTTGTTGTAAGTCATGATTCTCATGATGGTTGAATTTTCATGGTTGAGTTGATATTCCTGTCGTTTCGGCTTTGGATGCACTGCACTCTCCACTCCATAAGTGGTAGAGAATTTCAAGGTGAAGACATTAATGCACTTGCATGTTTGGTGATTTTTTATATCAAATTCATTTCTGACGGACTGACTGGATAAATCTATAGAATGATGTAAGGCGGGGGAGTTACTTGGTTCCTTGGGTTGCTTACTTAATGCTTGGCTATTGCCTCTTCTAGTCGAAGATTTTGCCACGTAAGAAAAGAATGAGAACCGCCGGGGAAGTAGTCTTTATGTAATCTGGTCTTACATCACCATTGTTTACTTACCTCTGCTCTGCCCAAGCTCCGGGCGGGTACCAAATAAACGTCACCTTGGATTAAAACTCCTGAAGGGATTCAAGGGATGCTGCTGTCAGGATTAATAGACTCGACTTTATATTTAACAACTCAGAATTTCAAATCCTGGCAAGCTTAGCTTGGCTGGAACTATCTCTTGAAACCATATTTCAAGAGTTTTCAATAAATTTTTGAATAAAACATTCATGCACTCCCAATACTCTTACGGCGTTGGGAGTTCGCTTAAATCAACTTGACAGACTGCATTTTTACCCTCCTAAAAATTAGGATATTCTTTTTACTTAAATATTGACTTTTGTTTACATTGCATGATCGCCATTACAAGGCCAAAAACACACATCATGTATTCGTTGGCACTTTTTCGCTACAGCGCTTTTGCAACACATTAACATCTCCTGCGTCTACGTCGTCTAGAAGAGCTGAGTAAACTCAACCTAGCACTTAAATGTGATGCAACGGATTTGTTTACTCTGCACTGCTGGACAGGAATATTAGTTTACATTTGTGTTCTAGTCGACGACACGACACAAAGGTTGCTTCACACACATCCCAAGTACTCAACCATGTGGAGGCATTGCATTGCATGATTTTGTTTACTGTGTCTTCCCTTATTGTTCGTGCCTGAGAATCATTCACCCTTGTTAGCACGACGGAATTAGCGAAGAAAGTAAAGGGTTCATTTCTTTTCTTCAACTTTTTTATGTCTTATGTTTTAGTTCACGTAGCAAAACAAATGGAGCCGAGCCAAAACCAAAATGCGGCAGTGCAGTGCAATGTGCTCTCTGGGACATCCTATGTAATGCTTAATGCATGTATGCAGCTCCTCCGTGAGAAATCTTCAAAAGGCTAACACGCAACTGAGCATGTAAAATGCAATATTCAACAGAACCAAATAAACTCTTTGGTCACATCTCACGTGCATGTTTGCATATTTTTATTAGTTGTGTTTTGCTGCGCACATCTTGTAGTTTGGATCCCGTGTATTAAGGAACGAAAACGATGCGTAGCTAATCTGTAGTAAATAAGGATCGGCCTGGCCTGAGCAGGCAAAGGCGTTCATGTTTCACACTAATGTCAGAGCAAAAGGTCATGAGAGAAGAGAGACGGAATAAACAGAGGTTAACTAATAAAATTCACAACCATTTATGTAGAAGAAGAGGGTGTAAGTTATTGAGTAATTTTTCCGGGTCTGAGGTCTGGCTTTTAGTCCCTGCAAAGAATAGTAATTAGATTACGTCATAAATGCGGAATTATATGATCGGAAAGGAATGGGGTGGCCGATGCTCTGGTTAATTAACTTTTGACTGAAAAGAACGAGGAGAATGTTTATCGGCTTTGCTCTGCTCCAGTTCTACTTTTACCCTTTGTTTAATTTATTAGCGGAGCTCTTGTGCTACTTGTGCAATTAGCTAATTTAATTTGAGCTCACTGAGTTTTGTTCTGATCATATTATTTGTGCAAGGGAATAGATTGGGTAAGTCATGAGAGCTTAGGCGGGTTTTAGATGTCTGTTCTACTGTCTACCCTGTCAAGTTTACCTAACCCTATTTCTGAATTCAGTCAGTTTTGTTTTAGTACTGGAGATGCATGCCTATGTCGCCAGAATTTTTGAGGAAGACATGAAGTTAATCTCTTTTAGTGCGCCCCATATCCTATTTGTAATATTAATCTACTGGTCCCGGTAGGTAATAAATGGTCCATGGAGCCCCATACGGCCCACTAATACCAAACTACAAACTACTTTGTCGTACTCATCAGAAAAAGACAGAGACGGTCTTTACGTCTACTTTACTGTCTCTGCACAGCTGATGCTGGTCCAGGCAGAAAGGGTGTTAGTGTTAGTTTAGTACTTTGAAACATTTAATGATCCCTCTTCGTTGTTTTAAGAGGACATAATCAGACAATTTTTTTGTTGAGAGTAACTTACTTTTATATATTTTACTTCCTCTGAAAGCTTATGTTTCAAATTCTTCCTGTACGGAGTTGTCGACTTCACGCCGGAATGAGTTAAAAGGATCCAGTACTTCATTTTCTCCCGTGTGCGGTTGGTCGTCCAACTTAACCCTTTCAAGTATAAAAGCTACACTCTGAACTTTCCCGAAGTTGCACGGCCAATATTTATTACATCAAGTCACTACTATATTATTGTGGAGATTGTGATAAGAAAGCGAAAGCATATGCGACGCATAAACACATGGATCCATTCATTCCATTTGGGATCAGAGATCTGACTCTGACTCCCTGCACTGAACCAGGAGAATATTATATAGCTTTTCCCCCTCGTGCTCTCCATGCTCCGCTAACGCACTTCCGCTCTCGTTTCAAGGAAATGCAATGTTTTTTCAAAATTGTTTTCTAAGCTTCAGCAGGTTAGGTTGAGAGCTAGACTTGACTTTCAAAATTTTATGACGGGAGCGTTTGTGTGGTCTGGACTGGAGGCAAGGCAAGACGTCTTGAGTCAGGAAACATTTGGTTGAGTTTAGGAGGCGATTTGGCAAGTTGGTTATCCGGAAGGTTAAGCAGATGAGTCCAGAGGACATAACTTTCATGATTGCTTGCTTGAGAACAGGAAGTGGATTTTTTTTTTTTCATTTTTCGTAGAATAAACGAAAAGATGTTCGATGTTCTTGTGTATGCCTCAGTTTATTTTATAAATCTGGGTTCTTTTGGTAGAAGGACACCCTTACTACTTACCTTGTAGCGTACTTCTTGATCAGAAAATTCTTATCAAATTCTTGGGGTGCGAATCAATAGCTTCTTCTAGCAGCTGAAGCTGAACGTTTATCTTTGCGGACTTTCTCGGGTAATTCGTCCTAGCCAAGTTGACAAAACCGT
>JAQGCM010002080.1:0-12352 GCA_034699705.1 Hymenaphorura dentifera
CGAGGGCAAGGGGCCCCTCGCGAGGGCGTTCGACTATGCCTCGGTCCTTGACGTAGAACCCTTAGATATTGCGTCATGCGTAAAAACAATTGGCTCATACTGTCAAACATTGTTACGCCGTTAACCTTAAACGTGAAATTCAGGAGGCTACTTTTGGGTTTAACATTATCTTCCTACATCCAACGACTTTTCAACGTTTCAACAGTGCATCCTTTGGAGTAGACACTCCAAAGGATTCTGATTTTAATTCGACCAAACGAAGTTACTATTCATGGTCGGCCATAGCAGATTGCTAGCTTGAACTTCGAATAATGGAAGTATCAAAACAATGTGATAGCAAATAACTTTGAAAGCGCAACCAAAGACTAGAAATTCTGAAGTTTTCAAGACGGATTGTACCATTCTATCCCTTTCAAAAATCAGTACGTTGTCATATGCTTTCTCATCAACTAACTCAAGGAAGCCACATCTTATATTTAGATTTGCTTTATTCAACTGTCAGGCCGATTTCACATAATAAAACGTGTTCGCCACGGGGTCAGACTAATCTGCGACATTAAAAATATTAACAAATATCATCAAATCTGATAACATGAGTACACTTTTCAAAGTTAAAAGACGAACTTCTAGAATTCTACATGTATAGTTGAGACGATATTGCAGGATCGGAATTCGATTGAAGACTTCAGCCCAACTGGAATCTGGGATAGTTGGAATATTTGCCTATTAATTCAAACATACAGATCTAAGTATGAAGACACAGATCAAAGCAATAGCAACAATTGAAAGGGAATTAAGGCATACAAGACCACCACTTAGCGAAACGCTCTCAAGGCACTCCTTCATTATATTACTCTCTTTCTGGTATGGTGGGAACATGAGGAGTGGGGAAAGTGGGGATTATTTGGATGGCAGCCTCCTTTATCTCGAGATGAGAAACAAGTTTTGCTCACCACATCTTAGTTTAGATGATGAAAGAAAACTATAAGCAATTATATACAATTATGGAAGCTAAAAAGATATAAACAAAACCGCATGATTTATAACTCGAAAGCTCTTTCATCAACAAACAACATCAATCAATGTAAATATTTTTTTTGGTTGGTTATGGTTACTCACATTGACATAAATCAACATGTCAATTATAAAAATTCCTTTACTCGGTTACGTAAATCTTGAGTCTGCTAAGGAAATAATAAAATTTAGTGAAATATAGTATCGCAACCTTCAATCGAGCTTTTCTCCCGCAGCTTAAATCACGTCAATCTAAACATTATTCATGTGAAAACGTGAACGTTTGGTTTGTCACGTTCACGTCATTCGGTATGTAATAGTAGTTTGGAATTGATCGGATAACTCATGGTTCAGCCAACAGTAACCATAGTAAATCGCTAGGCGGTAGCAACTCAAATGCCGAATGCTCAAATGTTTATAGTCCTTCACTCAATTTCCCTTTCATTCTGGAGCAGCGTGAAGAAAACTTCAAGTGAAATGACTACACTTTATAAATGAAATGAGGTCGTGTTTTTTGTTAGCCAGATCGTCATGTTATCTGCTAGTGGGGTTGAGTTGGTAGAAATGTTGACTGCTGTTGACCTCTGTATAGTTGGCAATAATTTGCAATTTGTACTAAAATATGTAAGCAATACAATACCGGACCGATTTGTTTGCTTCGTTCTTCCAAGAAAACCGCTGCAAAATGATAATTTTAAAGTAGGAGTGTTGCTGGTTGCGGTGCAGTGGTGTTTAGGATGCTGAATGCGGTGTTGGGATTCGGATTTTTCGGATTCGGGAGTATGGGGAGTTGTGAATTATTTTGACTGAAGCATGTGAGCGAAGTGGAGCCGTGTGCGAGTTGCGAGTGAGAGTAGCGGGGGTCCCTCTGCCATGACCGAACGGAGTTGGTTGGAATGAAAGCGCAAAAGAAGGAAAGGAGTGAAAATGAAAATAACGCTGATTCATGGCTAGCTAGAGCCAGAGTCGAGTCCAGACAAGAGGGAGGGGAGCCGAGTCGGCCGAGTCAAGGAAGCGGAACGCTGAAGCAAACTTTGGATGATTTGCAATTTCCACTCAGTCTTTGCGTTCGCGGCACTTCTTCTGTTCTGCTCTTCAGTTTAGTGACATTGTTCGGTTGTTCGCAGTTGTGGCAAGTCCTGCAAAATAGTTGGAGTCAAAAGTAGTCATATTCGTAACAGTCACTGAATTTTTATATCCGGCCAACGGCCAACGACGGACGTCTTACGCATTCTCTCAGTAGGGAGAACTGAGGCTCTTCTAATTTCTCAACATCGACATGGCTTCATCCGACGTCCTCAGACCTCAAGGGCCTGAAAACCTCAAGACCCCAGACAAAGTCAACCAAAAGAAAACTGTGGAAGATGAGTTGAGCGAAGAAGACATTCATTTGAGCGTAAGCCTACCTGCCTACCTTTGATTTCATCATTGCTGTTACAATTTCCTTGTGATTTTTAGATTTGTGGTTTAATTTAGTATTGGTTGTCACATTCAATTAAATTTTTGTTGCTTATTTGTGCCGTCTTGCACTGTTTCACATATTGCGACCGATGTCGGTGGAGCGGTGGATATTTTTGACAGTATTTTCATGGAAATATTGTCGTTTGTTTTCAGGAAGAATTGAATATGCTGGTGGAACGCTTGAGTGAGCCAAAGGAAGAATTGTATGAGATGGCTCTGGAAACTCTTTGCTCATTGATTAAAGCATCGACAACTTCCATGACTTCAGTTCCAAAGCCTCTGAAATTCATGAGAGTACACTTTCCGACTATGAAGGAAATTTACGAGAAAATACAGCATGAAAACTTGAAGAAATTCTGTGCAGACGTCATTTCTGTCTTGGCCATGACAATTTCTGAAGGTCGAGATTGCCTCAATTACAAACTTCTTGGACGTCAAGGCGTGATTGGAGAGTGGGGGCATGAATATGTTCGCCATTTAGCTGGAGAAATATCCCAAGAATGGTGAGTGAATGTTGTTTAAATACAATTTATTTCATAGTGTTTAGAACATCCGGGTGAGTTTTTGTAGTTTTTGGCTCCGACTAGTAGGATTTTAATAGATTTCCAATCGGGTTTTCCTAAAAAGTAACCACATAGAGGTATAGTCTTAAATTAAATGTCATGTTAACCTTGCAAGATTCAATGCCTTTTCGGCAAAACGTTGAAACAAAATCAATGCAGTCTAGGGCGAAAATATCATTTATGAAATATTAAAAATTTGTCATATTCGTATGTATGACTGCTTTGGATTATCACGTCAATAAAGAAATCAAATCAAAATTATTTATGAAATTGTTAGCTCCACTTTTTGGAATGTCATTCATTTACGCATTTTATTTTCGGGGGACCCTTCACTCCTTCATTAGAAAAGCCTAATTGTAAAATCCTTGGACAGGACAAGGTGAATTCACTAAGATAATGAAAAGTAATGGTGTTACAATAAATTCAATTTGCAGGTGGGAAAACAAAGAGCTGAGTGACGAACGCAAGGCTCAGCTCCTGGAATTGGCGGAGAAGATAGTTCCTTATAATGTAGCCCATAACGCTGAAGCTGAAGCTTGCGACTTGGCAATGGAACTAGAACACCTCGAGCTGCTTGAAAAATTTGTAGAAGTGGATACTCACCACCGAGTCTGTGCGTATCTTTCAAGTTGTGTGCCTTACGTCCCCGACCCTGAGAACGTCAAGCTCTTAAGAACTGCGCTCAATATCTTCAAGAAATTTGACCAATGGCCACAGGCGTTGCGTGTGGCAATGCAGCTCAACGATGCGTCTCTTGTGGAGGCTATTGTTACTGAGTGCTCCGACGTTGTGGTCAAGAAACAGCTTGCCTTCATGATAGGGCGCCAGCAGGTAATACACTTTTCAAGGCAAACACGATCAAATATTCGCTTTCACTTCAAAAAATAAATAAATGGAATATCTATTGTGATACAGATTCATGTGAATATTCCTGACGGAACACCGCAGAGCGTTGAATTGAATGACATTCTGACGAACAGTTTGCTTAATGCAAATTTTCTTGCTCTCGGCCGCGAGCTGGATATACTGGAGCCTAAAACACCTGACGAAGTCTATAAAACACACTTAGGTAAAACAATGAGTTCGAAATATGCCTCCCGTAACACAGCTAACTCACCCGAACCCAAAGTTGTTCATGTATTGGAGTGATGTTTTCATTGACATTAAATACCGTTTATCGTTTATGGTTATACCATTTTCACACTCGAACCTGGTCGACTTTAATAAGTTAGGCCACTACAGATTTGTACATCGTTTGTAAAAATGTACTTGTATTCTAGATGGTGGTCGCCAAGCATTCGGTGGTCAAGTTGATTCAGCCAGACAAAACTTGGCCGCCTCGTTCGTGTCGGGATTCGTTAATGCTGGTTTTGGTCGTGATAAATTGCTGACTGAAGATGGAAACAAATGGTTGTACAAGAATAAAGATCATGGAATGCTAAGTGCAACCGCCTCGCTTGGTTTAATCCTGTTATGGGACGTGGATGGCGGACTTGGTCAAATCGACAAATACCTCTACTCTACAGAAGACTACATTAAAGCTGGAGCCCTTCTTGCGTGTGGTATTGTTAACTGTGGTGTACGAAATGAGTGCGACCCAGCATTGGCACTTCTTTCAGACTACGTCGCGCATCAAAATCCTATTATGAAGATCGGTGCAATCCTGGGGCTAGGTCTTGCTTACGCTGGAACCAATCGCGAAGATATTATACAGCTGATTAACCCTGTAGGAGCAGAAACACAAGGGGGTTTGGAAATAATGGGACTATCGTCACTGGCTTGTGGCCTTGTCTCTGTTGGCACATGCAATGCAGAAGTTACATCCGGTCTGCTCCAATGTCTTATGGAACGAAGCGAGGCGGAGCTGAAGGACAACCATGCCCGCTACATTGCACTCGCCTTGGGATTATGTTATTTGGGACGACAGGAATCAGCCGAGACTGTATTCGTGGCACTTGAGGTCATACCAGAGCCCTTCCGTTCCATGGCTATCACACTCGTCGAAGTTTGTGCATATGCTGGAACTGGAAACGTTCTCAAAATTCAAAAACTTTTACATATATGTTCGGAGCACTATGACCCAGCACCGGAAGGAAGAAAAGACCGTGACGAAGACAAGAAAAAGTTCAAAGAGAAGGGAAAAGACAAGAAGTCGGAGGACAAGGAGAAAGCGGCTAGTCCCAACGGAAAATCTAAGGAACCTTATGATTTTTCACTCCAGCAGTCGGTTGCTGTCCTGGGTATAGCGCTTATTGCTGTTGGTGAAGATATTGGCACAGAAATGGCTTTTCGTTCATTTGGACATTTACTTCGCTATTGTGAACCTTCAATTAGACGCGCAGTGCCACTGGCACTTGGACTTTTAAGTGTTTCCAACCCGAGGCTCAGTGTTCTGGACACCCTTAGCAAATTTTCACACGACATTGACCACGAGGTTGCCCTCAACTCAATTTTTGGAATGGGAATAGTTGGAGCAGGAACGAACAACGCAAGAGTTGCAGCTATGCTTCGTCAGCTGTCCCAATACCATGCGAAAGACTCAAATAATTTATTCATGGTTCGAATTGCACAAGGATTGGTTCACTTGGGAAAGGGTACACTTGGCCTTACACCGTTCCACTCGGATCGTCAACTTCTTTCTCCAGTTGCTTTGGCCGGTTTACTCACGACGCTTTTCACATTTTTGGATGTGCGAGGAATGATTTTGGGAAGAGGACACTACATGCTCTATTGCCTAGCTACAGCCATGAATCCACGAATGTTGGCTACTTTTGATGCTGACCTGAAACCTCTTCCAGTCACCGTCAGGGTTGGTCAAGCAGTGGACACGGTCGGAGTCGCAGGAAAGCCAAAAACAATCACGGGTTTCCAAACCTACACAACTCCCGTCTTACTGGGCCCTGGTGAAAGGGCAGAGTTGGCAACCGATGACTTCATTCCACTTTCGCCTATTCTTGAGGGATTTGTCATCCTACGCAAAAACCCAGAAGCAGAAAACTAACAATAATAACACTAATTTACTATTATATACTACCAGCTCGGTTGGCTCATGAGCGTCAAAATTGTTAAAAGTATTCATGTCTCCCAATTCTTCAAATATCTAGTTATCATTTGATTGATTCCTCCAATAAAACCAGTACTTTGCTTTCTATTCTTAAGAACCTAATTTACTTTTAATTCGAAACTAAAAAGTCTAGCTTATTACTCTCAGATTCTATTCATGACTGACCATCTGGAAAATATTAGTAATATTATTTAATGTGCGGGTGTCCGGGTTTTTGTACCCTTTATAGGATCTTACACTAGTACTAGCCCTCAATCTTTCTATTTATCAAAATCAGTTAGGGTTAAAGCTCAAAGCTTCTCCAAGTCGTCCAACTATTACTTATATAATGTTGAGAATTGCGTTTGAAATAAAAAGACGAGTGAATTTAAAACAAAACTGAATTGAGGATCATTCAATGTGATGTGACTATGTGACGCAGGTCGTTTAACCTGGCTAACTTTCGTAACAGAACAAATAAAGTTGAGAATGTGGTCCCTACACCCTATCGATTGACTATATTAGATGCCAAGTCCTCCATTGTTATTCTCTTATTCTGTATTCGTGGTTCAGAGTTCATCGTTCGTTCCTATTCAATGAAATAAAAATATAAGTTCGGAGTAGGATGTACTGTGCAATCAGAGTTATGCTCGAAACAATTTGTTGAATTTATTATCAAAGAAAATGGAAACTGAATTAAATTACGAATATTTATTAGATTAGAGACCAAATCCTAGAACTAACAATATGATCACGTCTTAAAACTATCACCAACTGCATTGTGGTGTGAAATAATTTTATAGTGATGTCGTGGCAGACATTGTCAAAAAAAGCAGGGTAGTCGTGGTGGTATTGATTGGAAAGCAGAGCCTCAATTCGATGACACTGATACAGCCGAATCCATCTGATTTATGTAATTTTGTACACCATGAAGAGATGATCTTTATCGTACGGCATGGCCAGTTCATTTCCAGGTGGAGCCACGCAAAATCCCAAGAACATGAAAGTCCGGACCAACATTGCTACAATCACATAATACTATTATCAATACAATATGTTTAGCAATAGTTTACTTAGTTTACAACAATTGATTCTGGTAAGACAGGTCGATAAGTAAAAATTATCTTGATAGGTCATTTCAAATCAAACAAATCAAATCAATTGTTCTACATAATTCCAAAATTATCTAAATCTTACTGTAAAAAACAAAACACTTGCTCAGACACATCCGAGTTCGAAGTAATTTACTTTACGAGCTTAACGTTCTGTTGAATTTTGAATTGTCTAGTGCTATACTCGCTCCCGTAAAATTTTCGTACGAGTAAGACGTAAGGTCTGTTCAATTGTAACACAATCCAACGTGAACTGCTAGTTACCCCATGATAGATAGATAATAGCTTTTTTTTATTTGGTCAATCTTATCAGAATTAACCATTCATGCATTAGTTGACTGCAAATAATCTAATAATCTGTTTATGAAATTCCTAGAAATTTATCCTAGGTAAAGTGGAGTTCGTAGAGTTTCGCAGCTAACCCTTGGGAGGTATACTTTTGAATTTCAAACCCATATCCACATCGGCTACATTTAATTTTTAAATTTAGATTCGGAATTTCGAATTATAGAACCCAGCTTACCTCTGTCCATACGATCCTTGAGAAAATACACAATTGCATGATTACACTGTAGAATTTCCTCAGCGTACTCAAGAAGTGCAACGAAAGCCTCCTTTGAGGCGTCCGGTAACAGTCCATTCGGCACTTCGATGTACAAATTGTTCTTCAACAGAATCGTATCCCAAGATAGAACTGCTTGTGGTGTCAGGGCATAGCGAAAACGAATCTGGAGCGCTTGCTCTGTGTTTATTCCATTTTTCTGTAAAATAAGCGACCGATTGATTTAGTCAATTGAATGCTCAAATGTAATTACATCAAACATATCTACATCAAAGGCGGGTGAACTACAGCAACCTAACGACATTGTGCAAATTTCAGAATTGTTCGAAGAAAAAATCTCCACCACTGCAAGCGTGGCGTAGAGTCTATGTCTACGCCACGCTTGTCGTAGACTGTGAAAATGACTTCTCTAAACTATTCGTGCAAGTTTCCACGCAGTACATCTGTCAAGATGCTTGTAGAATTAATGGATAGAATTCATAAACTAAGACTAAGCCTAAAGCGTGTGAAGAAAAGACGTTAAATTAGACGGCGAATGGCTACTAGACATATGAGTTCATGAGAAAGCATGATCAATTGTGATAAAGACCCTTAAAGCGACAACTAATCTTACTTGAATATTGATGGATTGGCTCGTTGTGAGCTCATCTACTTTCCCCACCCCGCTGCTCTCTGCCACGACAGAAGACACGGCGTGGGGCACATCAGGACCACCACCGAGGCCCTGCGCCCAAGGTCACGGTCAGCTGCAGCGTCTGTCTCGACTGCTGCTCACTACTGCAACTACTAGAACCAACACAAAATGTATACATAAAATCCGGGAACACAATAAAACGTAAACGTATCATACACAACAACAAATTGGCATAAATTCGTTGTCTTATTAAGGAGTATGGAGAGGATATAATCTATTCTTAGCATTTCTTAGTTGCCTATTTGAATATTAGAAAATATATAATTTTGAATTCCGGCACGTACCACAGCATCTCAAGGTTTGTTAGTGGAGGAATCAAAAATTTAGCCAATTTTATTTCATAATTTTAGGACTGCAGTAAGGAACTGATTTGTTGGTTTTCACCTTGAGTGAGCCATACCAAAATTATGAAGATGAAGTACGCGTTTTACACAAGAAATCGAACTCTGTATTCAATTCTGAGCATACTACCAGTCAACATTTTCAACAATCAATTTCTTGGTACTCGCAATGGTCAAAATTGAATGCAAAATTTGATTTCTTGTGCAAAATACGTTTGTTTCTAAAACTCAAATTTTGGAACAGTTGTGAAGCAAGACCAAACAAATCGGTCCAGCAGGGCAGTCCTAAAAGCCGTACTACTGCCAAAATTTCTGATCTCAACCTGCACTACACAAACTATTACATACATCAGGCTAACAACAAAGGAACCTTGAGTTGTTTTGGCAGATATCTTAGCCGCAGAGCACTACCCATATCTCAGTATTGTTTAGCATTTAATTAGTTGTAAGCTTTTACAAGCTTGGCAGGACGACCTTTGACACCTTTGATACTACAATTATATGAAATCAGCTACAGAACTTGGCAACCTGGCAGGAAAGGTTAAGTATTTTTGATAATTCTCAATAATTTTTCTATTTGTGTACTTGACTTGGGTTGCAGAGAAGAGAAAGGATGACCAGAATGACCACATGTATGGGATCACCGTATTTTGTCAAATCGCTTCGTTCTCATAATCTGGATTTATATTGTGTCCCTTTGAATTCATTGAATTGTAGACCAGTGACTCAAAGTATTCAGTGAGACCTGAGCCGAGTAAAACGAGTCCAAAATACTAGAGATTAGCTGTCTGCTTTGCCTTATCTGGTGTGCTCTGCAATGCAAACTGAACAACTTAAAACAGACAAGATAATGTGCACAGCTTAAGGTTACTCGTCAACGCTTTGGTGACTAACGGACGAACAACTGATACCTAATGAGTTGGAAAAGTACATGACGATGACCAGAGGGCAGTTAATATTTAACATTTTCTGTCATTAATCCTGCTATCTTTATTTTACGACTTAGCTAGGCACAAAAATCTTACGGACAGTACACAGTAAACTTTTTTGTTTGCAGAAGCCTTGCATGAAAAAAAAACTCCTTGGTATTAAAGTTTAGTAGTTTAATATCCCTTCCACTATTAAAAGTGGAAGTTTGAGTAGTTTCAATATCTTATTCCCAAAACACTGCCAACTGCTCACTATGTCAACTCTATTTATTGCGTCTGTTTGGAACGTTTATTCAACATTTCACGTGGTTTCTGGTTTAGACTGATTCTTTAGAAGACAAAAACTGCTTAGTACTACAAACCAAACCTGGTCATCAGTTATATTGCTTAAAAAATAGTCATCAAAGGTAGCTAGAATTCAACTTTTCATAATATCATAACCAACTTACTGTACAGTAGTTGAGCAGGCCGCCCAAGACCAAGAAAAAGATGAATCCCACTCCCAATTTGAATAAATGACTGATTTAGAGAGCTTTCAAAAAGTTCACTTAAAATTTCATCAAATGACGTTTACGTGTATGTTGCTAGAATATTTTAAATCCAATGATCTAAGTTTGCGAATAAAAGCACAATTTGGCTATTCCAAGTATAGCTAAATCAAGTTAATGCGAAACTTTGTTCATAATCGCCTTCGCCGTTAGTTGTGTATTAGGTGTTAAACAATCTCAAACTAAATATACAATACTGCGAAAAATTGTAGAGTCGAGTCCCATTTCCTGTTTCCATTACTTACCACTAACTACTGCTCAGCTGCTAAACTACCTGTGTCCTGGTCAATAGCTCATAAGTACAATCATGACCGTGCATCTCATTGGTCAGTTTGTTGTTTCTTTGGAAAACTTTGGAAAATGAATAAGAAAAATGTAAGGATTGGTGGGGTCGGAATAGGAACTAGCCACTAGTGAAAGGACCGAAAGATTGGGGAAAATAGAAGTAAATGTGCAAGTGATGGAGATTTGACAGGTGAGATGCAGGTCAAGATAGAAACGTGGTGTAAATAGTTTAAAATGCTAGTAATTTGAGTTTGCTTACCTTGTAAGATTTCCAGCTGGCATGTTGATAATTCCTGGATTACTGGTGAACCGTATATTTGTGTGTGAACGATTTATTCCTAAGGTATCCAAACTCATACCTAGACCTCAAGCAGGTCAGTGAATCAATTGTTGAAATGATGAAGAATTGGTGGTGTAGGATTGAAGCTGTGGTGGAGACTGGCGAGACTGGACGACTGGAGCGAAGTTTGCTTGTGAACTGGGTGACTGGCTGGACTGGAGTGCGTGGAGTCGTGAAGAGACTGAGGCTGAGCAGGCTCAGCACAAGAGGTCGAATGCGATGCAAAGAATGCAAACGATTGCAAACTCCAAACTATGCAGGGGTTCGGGTTGGAATGGAGCAAAGTTCAAAGGAGTACGACGCATCTCTCGGCCTCCACTGCCTCCCTTACCCTGCCCACCCACAACAACCCAACCCCCTCAGCCCCAAATTCCCTTCTCCAGGCATTCCAGCGAATCCAGGCAGCCGCCCTTCTCACCCTGGTCGATACACACGACACTTCCCCTTCAAGGTCATCCATCCATCCACAAACATATGATCGCATACTTTAATCCCACTCGATACATCACAATCATCAATCATTTCGCACTTCCTATCCAACAAAAAACTTGGTTCATTTTTAAAATATCATTCGTCGTCTAATTCCCATTGGGTAGTATGAATAAAAACTAAGGAAATCCTTAAAGCAAAATCTAAAAGTAAAAACTTTTACAATTTAGCAAAAGCAAAAAATTATGGCATTTGCTAAATTTGGTATGAATATAATTTAGCATTTCCTTTTTGCATTTGCTTGGCGATTGATTGCAACGGCGATGATGATTGCAAATGCTAGAAATTTTTGGTGGATGACGTGTAGAATTTCAAAATCAATTCAAAATTGACAAAAATGAATATCGTCAAGTGCAAAACAAAGACAAAGTGTGAGTATAAGATTTTGGAATTTTAAATCTCAATTGAACTATGGTTATTTTCGTGAAGGCTATGTTTACCAAAATTATATTTGATTTTGAATCAGGATTTTAATTTTCTATTCGGAAATTGTTCTGATTTCAAAAGAAGTGAAAGAATTTTTGGTCTTCAATTTAAGGCGTCGTCGGTGTGGATTAGGAACAAATATACAGCTCTCCACTCGTCTGAATGTGAAATGAGCAAAATTGAAGGCAGATGATTTAGTTCCACCACAGGTCAAGCAAAAATAAAGCCACGAAATACAGTGCAAAATAACTCAAAAAACGTCTTAAACAAGAAAAATTTCAACAAGTTAACTGAACGAAATGGGCTGCTTTTTCGAGGAACTGATGAATAAAATTAAAACTAACTGAAAATTACTGGAATATCTGGATGAAAAGAAAGATTTTTTAGTGTGCAAGTAATTCACGGCTCGTCAGATTTAATTGTTGGGTAAAACTTTAAGGAGAAAATTCACATTTTTACACGCGCATACGGTAAAAATCACGTTCTGAAAGACGTTCGTTGTAAAATTTTGCCGTACGTGGACCACGAAGTAAGAAAATGTGGTA